>BLKR01016654.1:0-22746 GCA_011170035.1 Teleogryllus occipitalis | reverse complement strand
AAGTCACAAAGTTTTTTTTTTTTTTTTTTTTTTCATTTATTTCTGCTTGGCCTGAAGGCCCTCAGCATCCGAGTACGATACAGTTATGTTACATAGAATTACATTAACTTTGACTGAGAAAAATTATAGACACGAATACATTGAGTTCATGTGAATTAAATGTGAGAAGCCACATCGGGTACATGAAAATCAAGGAGGATCGAAGAATTGTCGCGGTAGTTTTCGCTTTAGTCTATTGTGGTGAGGATTTTGTTTACCGATTTTAAAATGTACGGCTGAGGGAATCTGGGGAATTTTAGGATAGAAGCGAGAGGATAGGAGGGAGAAATGGACGGGGATAGGAGTAATGCCGAGTTCGTTATGTAACTGAGAGTTAGGTACAAACCATGGAGCTTTTGTGATGGTTCGGAGGAATTTATTTTGGAAAACCTGTATTTTTTGGATGTTGGATTTGCTGGCTGAGGCCCAGATAGGAGAAGCGTAGGATAAAATTGGGCGGATCATTGACTGGTATAGGTGAGTGGCGACATGGAGTTGCAAGGGTGATGACTTTTTGAGTATGGGATATAATTGGTGGGTTCTACGGGTTGCCAGGGTTATTCTGTGGAGAATATTTGGTTTCCATGTGAGCCGCCTATCAAAAAGTACTCCCAGATATTTAACTGGCTTGTTGTTTGGGAGCCAAGTTATATTTTCTCCTTGATATTTGAGAGGGGAAGGATTATTTGGTCTTCGGAGCGTGAAGATTTTGGCTTGGCTTTTCGCAGGGTTTATCCGGATATGCCATTTCTTGGCCCAGTCAGAAAGCTTAGAGGTGGTATTGCAGGTCTTCTTGTGCGGTATCAATATCACGGTTTGAGGAATATATTGCGGTGTCATCAGCAAACAGAGCAATGGAGGTATGAGGGGTGGATGGTATATCAGCTGTATAAAGATTAAATAGTGTGGGAGAGAGAACAGATCCTTGGGGTACTCCCGCTTTTATGGGAAAAGATAGTGAAAGGGCTCCAGGAAGGCGGACAGAAAAGGTGCGATCGGCAAGGTAGCTTTTGATGATGTGAATAAGATAGTCGGGGGTTCCGATGTGAATAAGTTTGTATAACAGTCCTGGATGCCAGATGGTGTCAAAAGCTTTAGCAATATCGAGGAAGATTGCGACTGTGTGTTTCTTTTCATGGAAGCCTTCGATTATATCCTCGGTTAGTCTTAATATTTGGTGATTTGTGGAAAGTAGTGGTTGAAAACCGAATTGGTGCGGAGGTATGGCTTGGACTGAACTGAGATGGGAGATTAATCTGGTGAGGATACATTTTTCAAACAGTTTTCCTAATGAGGGCAGAAGACTAATTGGGCGATAACTTGACGGGTCGTTTTTTGGCTTGTCTGGTTTCAGAATGGGAATGATGTGGGCGTGTTTCCATTTGCGAGGGAAATATGACAGACGAAGAGATGCATTGAATATTGATGTTATATGCAGAATGGCTGTGAATGGAAGGCGTTTAAGTACGTACGTTGGAATTAAGTCGTGACAACTGGAAACTTTTGGGGCAGCGACAGATAAATGGTTCACAATTTCGATGGGAGATATGAATTTTGGACATCTTGGGACTGTTGTTCTAGTTCGGCGGATTTCTTCGAGGAGTAACTGATCATGAAGGGGATTTTCTGAAGGATGGGGAGTGAAGGTTGTGGCAAAGTATTCACCTAGTATTTTGCTTTTATCTGCAGGAGTAGTTGCTACGAATGCCGCGGTTGTTAGGGAGGGTATATTAGTTGGCTTGCGCAAGAGGCGGCGAGTGATATTCCACAGCGTGTGATCGGTTGGGTTGGCGGTTTGAGTTTGGAAGTGGAGATATTGGGCGTTAGATATTGCCAAAAGACGTCTTACTATTTTAGTGAGTAGGTTTAGGTACGATTTTAAGAAGGGGGAACGATGTTTTTGCCAGTGATTACGAATGTATCTTTTGTGATATAATAGTCTCTGTAAGATTGGAGAAATAGGAGGTAGTGGGTTGCGTTGACGTATTGGGGGAGCTGTTAGATCTAAACTATCGAGAATGGTGTGGGTGAGGGAGTCAATGGCTCTATCAATTTCTTGGAAGCTTTTCAGTGATGGAAGTGGTGGCAGAATGCGGGAAATCAGGATCTGAAAGTGAGGCCAGTTGACTTTTTGTAGGCAGTAGGGCTGAGCTGGGCGATTTTCTTTTATTGAAGTATTCAAGGAGAAAAGAAGAGGTCGATGGTCTGAAGGGAGAGCGATGTGTGGCTCTACAATAATATTGTAGCTAATGTTGCTTGAAATACCGAAGTCGAGGATGTCTGCTGGTATTGAAGATTGGTAGGGATAATAGCTGGGAGAATCAGGAGCATGCACTGTTAGATTTAATCTTTCAATATCTGCAAGAAGAAGGATGCCGGCAGGAGAATTGAGTCTGCTACCCCATACTGTATTCTTGGCGTTCCAGTCTCCAACAACAATTGTAGGTTGATTTGATAAAAACAGTGGATCGATGTCGCCTGTTTTATAAGGAATATTGGGGGGCTTATACACTGAGGTCACTATAAGGTGGGATTGTCCGGTTTGCTGTACTGCAACGCTTATATTTTCAAACGTGGGGTTTGTATATTCAGGGAGATGATGATGGGAGATATTATTTTTCGTAAAAATGGCTACACCACCACTGCTACGATTTCGTGGACGATCATATCGATACATCGTATATCCAGGAATGAAAATTTTGATAGAGGGACTCAGGTGGGTTTCTTGGATGCAAGCTATATCGATTTTATTACTATGGAGAAAATGTGCGAGTATATGAATATTGGTTCGTAGGCCATTTGCATTCCATGATATTAGGCGGATTGGATGACGGGGGTTATTTTTAGACATAAATTTGAGGATAATAAAATTTCAGAGATTGGAGAATTGAATTGGTAAGAACGGGGATTATTTGATTTAACAGATTTGAAAGGAATATTTCAACTTGTTGGGAAACAATTTGTGAAATTATTTGGAAGTGAGAGTGAGTTGGGAATGTTGAAGGTTTGAGGAAATCTGAGTACAAGGGCGATTGATACGAGGACGGTGGTCTCGGTTCGGTCGGTCTGGGTATAGTGCGTCGAGAGGAGAAATGTTCGGGGGTCTTTCTCTGGGGTGTTGTGGTGGTGAGGAGGGGGAAAGGGGCGGTGAAGGGGTTTGGGGGAGTGAAAGATTGTGTGGGCAGAACTGTTGGAGGTATGTTTGGAGGTTGGTTGCGCGACTGGGAAGGAAGAACTTTTCTGGATAGAATATTTTGGTAAACCTGACATTCACGGCTGGAGGCCCGATGTGGCTTATCACAGTTTACACATTTTGTTTCTTCATTAGCGCACTCGATAGTAGCGTGTTGACCCGCACATTTTCCACAGCGCGGTAGAAAGCCACAGTTTTTCTTAGAATGTCCGTAGTTTTGACATTGCCGACACTGAACTGGACCAGGTCTATGACGACGCTCTTCTATTGTGATGACAGCATTAAAAAGTTCCTTTAAATTGTAGATTGCATTTCCTTCGTTTGTTTTTGCGAGAGTTACTGCACATAATGGCCATGGTTTGCGTTCACGGTTTGTTAATCTTATAACTGTTATTACAGGTAAGTTTTTTTTCTACTAATTCCTGAAGTATTTCTTCTTCTGAATAAGAAGTTGGTACGTTTCTGAGTACTACTGAGATGGTAGCTTTGGTTGGGTCTCGATAGGTATGGTAGGATAGGCCTTTAGTTGATAGATTTTTTCGGAGCAGGGTGAAATCATCAACGGAGTTTACAACAACTTCCGTGTAGGATCCTTTAACTCTAGTGGTAAAATTTGCATGCTTTAGTAGATCTTTAATTATTTTCAGGAGTTCCGCGTGTGCAGGAGGGTTGTGAATGAAAATAGGGGGTATTTTTTCGATTTGTGGAGGAGAAGAATTAATATCGGCATCTTGAGAAGAAGGATCTTGTGGGATATTATTTGCCTGATCAAGTGGAGTGAATCTGTTGCTGGTGGTAATATTATATAACGGGATAGTTCCAGGAGTAGGCAGGCTACTCGGGCACTGTTCACTGGTATTTGAAAACTGCAGTCGCTGGCGCTTAACTGAAGGCGATTCTGTTTCACTTATCTGGTGAGCTGGAGGCTGCCTCTCGAAGGATGATTGTTGCGCTGCTAACGGCTGCATGAAGTGTGGGTAGTGGAAAAGTTGAGGTGGATTAGGATAGAAATTATTCAGAGTATGTAGTGCTGAGGATACAGCTTCGGGGAGCGGTGGGAACGGATCTCTTGAATCTTCCATGGCCGGTGATGAAAAAGCGTTGCAGAAAAGTCGTCGATGATCAGACGTTTTCGTCACAAAGCAGAACTTGAAGTATACACAACTAATAAGTTCACAGGTTTAAGAAAAAAAATATATAAATTTAGTAAGCACTGAACGCACTAAGAAAGTCACTATGAAAGGCACTTGACACTGAACGCGCTTCGGCCCCGGCACGGGGCTTATCTCTGGTCGCCGCGATAACTAGCGAGAGAGAGGTGTGCACAGGTCGACGGTCAAGCTCGAATGACAACGTTCGTGAGTGTACGAGTGCGGAGGTCAGTCATTTCTCTGCTCATTTTGTTGGAGGTAGTCAGTGAGATTGGGACGTTGCAACCGAATTGCTTATCGCAGCCGCCAGTTACCCGATGATGTTGGAGGGTAGATAACTCAGTCACCTTTTCTGAAAGTCCAACTGATCTGTCTGCTCTCTTGGCACATGGCAACGCTCGACTGCGTATACTAGCAGATATACGTATAACGCTTTTTTGTATTGGCGTAAACATTGCGGAAAACACAATTATTGTACTATATTACGTTTGAAAAGCCAGAAGCTTCAGAAATTTAAATTTATTCATCTCTGGCAAGATGTGACGATATTAGTTCATCCAGTTTGCTCAAATTATTATTATACGTGTAGTATTTCATTAATGTGTGTTTAGTTCGATCGTTTAGTGTCTACACAGAGAAAGATAATTATGCTACGCTACAGAACTTTCATTTTACAATTTCGTTGCAATCGAATTCCATGTCGGTCGGAGCCATTGGTCGCGGGGAGAAGCCTTTCGTTGTGTGATGCATGCGGCATCCCGCATTCTTCCACCGCGGGGCTCTGGCCAGTGGTCGGCGCGAAGGGAGTTTGGCGACGGGGCCGTCTGGGTCCCGCCACTTTCACCCGGGCGCATCAGTCACTGTCGCCGGCGCGGGGCTGGCAGAGGCACCCCGCCCCTCCCCCCCCCCGCCCAGCCCCGCCCCGCCCAGCCCCGCCCCGCCCGGGACCTCCCCCGCCGGCGAGCGCTGTGGGCCGCAAGGCGCCGTCGAACAGCTCCCACCGCGAGGTCCGTATAGTTAGGATAGCAATGTGTTCGAAAAGTATTGAAAAAACACTCAAAATTTGTCGCTTTTTAATTGATAATTTGTTACGCAAAAAAAATTGTCACCCTTCATTTGACCCTGTTATTAAACATTCAGCTAACTTGACGTCAAGTTAGAACCACAATGACAAGAAAAACCGCGAAATTTTAGAGATAAATAAAAAGTACATTAGAATTTGTCGCCTTTTTGTTGCTCAAGAGGAAAAAGAAAAAAAAATGTTGCTCTTCAAATAATACCAGAAACGGAATTTTCGGCGAATGTGGTGCGAAATTGATATCAAATTAGGCGAATGTTTAATAGCAGGGTCAAATGAAGAGGGACAATTATTTATGCGTAAGTAATTAACAACAACCAAGCAACAGATTTTGAGTGTAATTTCAATATTTTTTAAAAACTATTCTATGCTAACTGTACGGACCTCCCACCGTGCGACAGGGGTGGATTAGTATAAACACAGTCGAAGCACGTGCGTAAGGCATCCGCGGGATATCTCTTGTGTGGGCGTCCTCTGTTTCTTTTTTCTGTGGCTCTTTATGTGTACATTTTTTTGAAATTTGCTGCCATCTATTCTTTCCTCATGGAAGATGCATTTTATCTGGTAGTTCTTGATTTCTTGCAATTACCTTTTAACGATCAGTGTTAACATCAATCATACTTCGTTGTTCCGTATTTGGTATTTCTACTAATATCGCAAGATAGACTACAGAACCTTATTTCAGCATATTCTATCATTCTCGTGTGGAGGGAACTCGTGTTTTCTCCGAACATAATCAGACGAATGTCAGAAGAGAAACTTAACAGACGAGCCCGGTCCGCGCGCGATCTTTCCTTCCTCATCCTTGTCCTTTAATCTGCCATAACACACGCATGCTTACTCTTACATGCACATTCTCGGATGTCAGTTGTGAGCTTAGAGCTTGTCCCCACTGGGGCAGTGCCCCGTTGGTGAAGATTGCCGCAAGCCGACGTGAAGATCGGAACCGGATCTCACCCGCCATCGGAGAGAAATATTACCACCTCTCGGGACTCAACATGTATTACACTTGAGGGATGAAGAATAATAGTTATCGCGTCCACAAACACCAAGTAGCCTAAGAAGCAACAGAGCGATGCGATGCGATGCGATCCGATGCGATGCGATCCGATGCGATGCGATGCGATGCGATGCGATGCGACGCGTGGCTTCGGGTGGGCGTGTCCGGCGTCGGGCCCACTGCGAGCGGCGCGAGGCTCCTGGCGACGGGCGGCGTCCGCGGCCGGAAGCTCGGCAGGCGGCGCTGCGTCGGCGATAGCATCGGCGGGCGTCGAAGCCAGGGCGCCGCCATAACGAGCGCGCGTGCGCGGGCGAGGACGAGCGCGGACGCGCGAGCGCTTTCGCCGTCGCGACGCCGCCGCTGCCCACCCGCCCGAGCGCATCCGTTCGCCCGCGCGTTCCCACGCCGCTCGCCCCGCGCGTCGCTGGCAGCCGCGACGCGTCGGTGGGGTCGCGCGACGCCGTGGCGCCGCTGCGGGCAGCGGCGTCTCCCTCGCGGGCGCGGGCGGGTGGCTCTTGCTCGCCACGAACAGAAAGAGGGAGGAAGACCAATAGGGAGAGGGAGACGAATGATGAGGAGAGGGAGACGAATGATGAGGAGAAGGAGACGAATGATGAGGAGAAGGAGACGAATGATGAGGAGAGGGAGACGAATGATGGGAAGAGGGAGACGAATGATGGGGAGAGGGAGACGAATGATGAGGAGAGGGAGACGAATGATGAGGAGAGGGAGACGAATGATGGGGAGAGGGAGACGAATGATGAGGAGAGGGAGACGAATGATGGGAAGAGGGAGACGAATGATGGGGAGAGGGAGACGAATGATGAGGAGAGGGAGATGAAATGATGAGGAGAGGAGAATGAATGATGAGGAGAGTGGAGATTAGGAATGATGAGAGGTGGAGACGAATGATGAGGAGAGGGAGACGAATGATGGGGAGAGAGGGAGACGTGAATGATGAGGAGAGAGGGAGACGAATGATGAGTGAGAGAGGGAGACGAATGATGGGGAGAGGAGATGAATGATGAGGGAGAGGGAGACGAAATATGAGGAGAGGGAGACGTGAATGATGGGAAGAGGGAGACGAATGATGGGAGAGGGAGGATTAGAATGATGAGGAGTAGGGAGACGAATGATGGAGGAGAGGGAGACGAATGATGGGGAGAGGGAGACGAATGATGAGGAGAGGGAGACGAATGATGAGGAGAGGGAGACGAATGATGAGGAGAGGGAGACGAATGAGGAGGAGCGGGAGACGAATGAGGAGGAGCGGGAGACGAATGAGGAGGAGCGGGAGACGAATGAGGAGGAGAGGGAGACGAATGAGGAGGAGAGGGAGACGAATGAGGAGGAGAGGGAGACGAATGAGGAGGAGAGGGAGACGAATGAGGAGGAGAGGGAGACGAATGAGGAGGAGAGGGAGACGAATGAGGAAGAGAGGGAGACGAATGAGTATAATGAAGAGGACGTAAAGACAGATTTGGAGAAGAAGATAGAGAACAAAAGAGAAAAGAAAATAGTGGTCACATGCACATTTTTCGTCTTATTTGTAACTGTCATACAATCTTCTATATCATTATTTCCTGCACCACCGTGTTTGTATAAGTTTAAACAACTGGAGCACGATAGAAATCTATCTTTCCTTAGCGTAAAACTCCTTAAGGTTTCAGAATATGTTCCCAAAAATGATTTCTAGGATAAGATATCTCCATAATCAGTCTAAATTAAAAGACAGTCACTCTGAACTAGCAGATGTTGGTGATATTTGAATGACATCCGGTGATACCATTCGGTAATTTTAGGGGCGTGCAATTTGGTTGTTAGCGAGTTAGTTGGGGGTTAGGAAACAGATGAAAGAAGTGATCTTGAGGATTGAGAGGTTTGCAAAATACTTAGTAGCCTTCCCTAAATTTATTTCCATTGACAGCTCTCTTGATTTTTTATGACGAGGTGGTGTTTTTAAAAGAACTCTACTTTGTCCATGTTCAGCTTCACGTAACCCTTTCCAGAGTTAAAAAAAATTGTTTGATAATCAAATTGTGTTTCTCAGAACAATTTTATGGGGAACGTGTATAATAAAGGAAATTCTAAAGGAAAGAAAAATCACCAACACTGCATGTTGTAAATATTTTTACTCATTATTAATGCGAGAGTTATTTTGTCCCTTCATTTTTAACGGGTTACCCTTATTATTGTATTACAATTTTCAAAACGCCAATTTTCCACTGGTTTTTGGCGCATTATGTAAAATTTTATTATACTAAAACTATAGAACATACATTGAAATAGAAAGTAAAAATAGAGAAAAAGAGAATGGAAAAATGAGGAAAGACTCAGATGTAGAGAGAGAAAAGAAGCAATGGAAGATAACAAAGAAAAACAAAGGAGAAAGAAAAGAGCTCGGTTTTCATGCTGTATTTGTTTCCCTTCAGTTTCTCTGTTTCATTTATATTATTTAGTCCATTCTTTTTCTTTCGGTTAATTTCATGTGTTTTTTATTTTGCCTTTTGCTTCTTTAAATAATTTATTTTTAATTAATTTTTTTTTCATTTTATGAAATATGATGGTTAGTAATGTGGCGTTTGCTTTCAAAACAATTTCATTTTATTTGTGAAGATTTTTCAGGATAAACGAAAATCTCTCTTCTCTCAAATGCGGTATGATAGGAATGGGATACCTTGCCGCTGGTTCGTGTTACATTGGCAGAAAGGAATAGCACAACTACTGCGCTCGTTATATCTAAACATACTAAAACTAACCCTTTAGTCGTAAACGTCTGAGTGACGACTAAACCAGTTCTCTTACTAGCCCCTTATACTTTCCCACAGCGAAATGCAATCACAGGAAGAGTTCAATCTCTGACAAATGGTAGAAAAACTGGAATAGACCAAGTTTTCTCGCAAAGAAGGTAATCAATTGGCAACTGATATTTCGCTTTTAGAGGAAAATACGCTCTAAGGAAGATGGATTTATGAACGCGCTTCAGTAACTAGTGACTTGTCCATGTGAATTAGGACGCTCTCGCCTTTGCGATTGGGTTATTCAAGTCTATTAATTAAATGTGTTATTTTATTGTATAGAAAACGTTTTGAATTAATGTGAAACGTTAGACGATTTGTCTTATTTTTGTGACAACACCACACAAGAAATAATGAAAGGCAGTTATGATACGTATGGTGTGACGTGGTACTGTGAAAAGAGGCGGGTTGAATGCCTAGCGCTTTACAGTGGCTGGAGTCAATAGATATGGGCTTCCTGAGTTTAGACACTACCAGCGACTATAGACCTCAGATGCAGAGAATGGCGCAGCCTAAACGACCGCTATTTAACATCGTCCCACACAATTGCCCTGCCAGGCAGGATACAGGAGTGGAGAAGAAATTATAATTGAAAGCAGGATGATTTTCAAATAGATTGGTATTTGTTTTGGGTATGTTGTTTCTCAACACATACACAGTATCGAACAATTCGAGTTTTCCTGTCAGTTTGATGTAAACTGGCTGAATCAGTGACTTAAAAGAATGCGGTACTTACTGCACCTAGCGACTGCGAATATAGTACGTAAATAGAGGTAGTAACGCAACCAGAACGGTCGCTGCCAGTTTCAATATCCTCTCACTCAATTGCTCCGCCAGGCAGCGTAAAGGATGTGAGGAGAAATGATAACAATTGAATGTATCACAGCTTTAGATAGTCGAAGGTATTAAGGAGAGGTAGAGAGTCTGAAGCATATTACTATTGGTTTGGGGT
The DNA here is from genome assembly GCA_011170035.1 of Teleogryllus occipitalis. Classification (NCBI taxonomy): domain Eukaryota; kingdom Metazoa; phylum Arthropoda; class Insecta; order Orthoptera; family Gryllidae; genus Teleogryllus; species Teleogryllus occipitalis. The sequence goes on along the minus strand of BLKR01016654.1, from coordinate 12,535 downwards.
ATATTGGTTATTTCCAGTGCACAGTTCAAAATTCCCCCACAAGTGGATATGAAATGGCGGAATCTGTGGCGCAAATGAGCTCCTTCCTGGAATCTAACAGCGACTGCATCGCACTGCCATCTGTGGAGAGACGCGAAACAAAGCCGCTCCCTGGCAGTGGATGAAGCAGATGCACGTGATATTCGGCTGGAGAGAATGGGGCCGCAGCGGGAAGAGAGAGAGAAAAAAAAACAAAAAAACAACAACATTCAAACCAGTCTCTTGATCATGAGTCGCCAAAATGGAAACATTCCTTCCGGGGTGCCAGCCAGCCGGGGCGAGCAACCCCTCTGGGCAGCGGGCGGAGGGCGGAAGGCGGAAGACGGAAGACGGAGGGCACCCGCCGCGGGCGACCAGCGGGCGATGAGCGTCGGTGGCGGCGGCGGCGGTGGCGGTGGCGGCGGCGGTGGCGGCGGCGGTGGCGGCGGCGGTGGCGGCGGCGGTGGCGGTGGCGGCTGTGGTGGCGGTGGCGGCGGCGGCGGCGGCGGCGGCGGCGGCGGCAGCGGCGGCGGTGGCGGCGGTGGCGGTGGCGTCTGCTCGGGAAGGCTTCCGCCAAGGCAAGGCCTCTCATCGCCTCTGGACGACCTCACGCGGAAGCTCGCTGCTGTGATTTCTCGTTGGCCGAGATGATTCGCGCCTGCGAACCGCTAACTCGGCGTAGGAGAGCTCTTATGAAGTTCTGTTTCATTTGACCTCGTTGTCATATATTGGTTGGGATTGTGTTAAAAAGGTCATTTGGATGAAAAAAATAGATAAGCATGCGCTTATCCTCAGTGTATATTTCACCCGCGTCAGAGATATATTGGGAAAAAGGTGATATATTAATGTGGAACTTATTATTATTATTATTATTATTATTATTATTATTATTATTATTATTATTATTATTATTATTATTATTATTATTCATTATATACTCTTTGCAGAACACTCAATAATCCTTTCATGGAATGAGTCTTCTGAAGCTCTTAAGCATATTTTTGCCTGGCTATGTTCCAAATCACGGCAAGATTCCTTCTGGGTAAACAAGTGTTCGAGATGTTGACATCTGAGAAATGTTGAAAAAATCGGGAATGCCCGGCTTGCTCCCAAGAAACGTTTGGATAATTTCAACATCAAAATCATGTATAAAGAGTTTTTACACTTGCCTGCAAACATTTTTTACTTCCTAGCGTTTGTCGGGGTGAAATCTGGGGATCTATACGCTAAGTCCTTTAGGGAAGTTATTCTGCCGTTACACTAATGAAACATTGTGCTTGGCGATCGTCATAACAATGCTAATAGGCTCTTACTATTTTCAATCCCTTAATTACTGGATCTTAGGGACTTTGCAGGAAAATCGGCATTTTATATGAACGATGCTTTAAATATTTCAATTGTGTGAATCTTCTGAAGTCATAACTAATAAGTACAACATTGGTGGATACATATAGAATGCATTTAATGAGAGGTTGAATAACGGTTTCAAAATATCGTCTAATATTTCGACCATAAACATCCAATTCAAAGAAGCATGTAGTACATTACAAAACAACTAAGGGCGGCGTTCAATAGACGACATCATGCATATTTGCGCACATAGGTTGGGATAGAATTGGTGCATTTCAATGTGTAAGTGATATTTTTTTTATTTGTACTGGGCAGTGCTTTGTTTGTCCAATCAAAGTCTGCCGCCCATCATGAAAGGGCGAGAGTCGCCGGTGGGCGCAGGGGGAGCGGGGGGCACACCATCTCCCCCTGCGCCCCGCGTCGTCACTCGCACCTGCGCCGATGCCGACGTCGGTCGCCGCTGAGTCACTGCGCTTCGCTTGGCCCGCGCCGCCCAGGGCCTGCTGCGGCCGTGAACTATGCGCCCCGCCCCCTCCCCGGCCCCTCCCGGCGGCCTTCCCAGGTATGCGGCCGGCGGCGGCGGGGGCGGGGGGGGGGGCGAGGCGTGACGCACGCGGCTACGCAGCACGCGGCCTCCCTGCCCCCCCCCCCCCCCCCCCAACGCGGCTGCTTCCTCTCCACGCGGCCTCCGCTGGCAACGCTGAGGCGTCGGTGGCCGAATATTGGAACGCGACAGCGCAAATGAACCGGCGGTGTTTGCACACGGTTGTCACCTATACTGCGATTTTTCCATAGCTGCCGGTCACAGTTCGTCAGCTGTGTCATCCAATCGGGACCTTACACGTCGCTACATTAACGTCACTGTGGTGGCGTTCAACTTTCCGATTGGATGGCACCATAACAGCTGATTTACGACACAGTCAGGCATGAATAAAGTATAAATGCCGGTATACAAGGTACAGTTTTCGTGCAGATTGGACGTACAGAAAACGTGCAGCCTTGACTACGCAATTTCTGCATGGAAACATCTGAGCGTAATTTTTCGTACAGAAATCTTCCAGTTTGACTCAAGCGCCTCTAGCAGAATCGTTCACTGACGGATTTGTTTGCCCGACGCGACAGTAATTGGCCATTTCGTTTTGTGGCTAGGTGAGTCAATGTGCGATTGTGTGAAGTGATATTGTGATAAACTACCTCCTTCCTTATTCCTGTGTTCCTGTTTTTCTTCTCTATGCTCCTCATGATTAATACTTAATAAAGATCACACAGCTTAACGCACGTTCTGAAATACCGCCACTAAAAGTACTCGGGCAGCGCAATTCAGTTGTTTCCCGGTAGACCCCTAGCGGCAACTTCTGGCGATTCATGCAGAATTCATGCTGAAAATGTACAGACCGTGTGGGTGCGACTTTTGGCTTTTATTCTTCTAGGTTGGGATCATAAAGTTTCTGTACAGAAACTCTATGGTAGTTTGCACGAAAATTGTACCGTGTATACCGGGCTTATGATCCCGTTTCGAAGTTGTTATTTTTAACTGAGCAGACTATTTATTTTGTAGTTTATCAAATTTGTGTGGTTGTATGTGTCTGGGCCCAGGCCCTTAAAGTTTCCATAGAAGCACCGGCTGGATTTACTTCAGAGATAGTAGAGCTGTTCTTAAGTTAAAAAAATATGTTCAGAAAAAGAAATATTTTTACTAATACAATTTTCGAGAAAGTAGATCTCAATTCAGACAGTATGTAGAGTAAAAATATTATTTGATTTATCGTGGAATACACAGTTCCGCTCTGCTTAAAACCGTTCCGCACAATTTTATTTTCTCGCTACGGAGTAGGGAGAATGTTATGTAATGCTGCGCGAAAAAAAAACAGTGAATTTTCGGCAGAAAATCTCGTTATTACCGAGCCCTGGTAACGAGACAGTGGATAAATCCAGTTACTTAATTTAGAACAAAAATTCTCTTAACACGTGGTGTATCCAGAATCCATGTTTTGTGGGTCTTTGATACCGAAAAATTCAGTGACGGCAAAACGTCCGTCTGTCCGTCTGTGTTTTAAGAAAATGGCTCTATCGTTTTTTATTAAATTTTGTCGTTGAACAGTGTGAAGAACGTTTAAGAAAATGATCCAGGTCTCATGTTCATTGAAAACAATAATTTTTCGAACATTGCAAAAGTCGAAATTTTTTCGGAGTCTTCCTATAAATAAAATATTAATGATAGTGATTTAATTCCTGAATGGAATCTGTTCCATAAAGATAGATTTTGAAATAAGATCATGTACAATTTTTCGAAAATTTCAATACTTTTCGCGTAATTTTGCGTGAAAATACGGGCGAGAAAGTACGTGCTGTTCGAGCACCACTAGTTTGAGATGTGTTACTTTTCTTGAGCACCGATGATGTGCGACATGAGTACATTATGAGTGTGCGACACAACCTCCAAGAACCGCATATGTGATTAGTTCGATGAGTTAGGAGGCATTCTTTCTTTTTAAGGTGCTCACAAGCCATTTGGATTGCCAAAAAAGTCCGGAAAGAACGCACGTAGTGGTGATATGTTTGTAGCAATCGATTAATCTACTATTCGCCGAAAATGATGCAATACTGTACTTAGGGTATCAATATCACGATTAATGCGTCATCGATATCATTACGAATAGAAACGATAACAAAAGTAGCAATTCTTGGAGTATTTGAAGTTTCGCCCCGTCTCTGAGCGTATCAAAGGAAAGTACAGTGGAACCTTGATATCTCAAAGCGTCTCCGCAGTGAAAAGTTTTTTCGGTTCATTAAAAATGCGAGATATCAATATAAGACTTTCTTTAAAAAATATGAACTCTTTTAAATAGGCACGGCTAAGAACGTATTATATTTAAATCATACAATTGATGTCAATTGATGTTGATTGACAATTGTACAATTGATGTTGATTAGTTGTATAAGCATTTATTCTCAGATACTTGAACATTTCATTCATTTTCTTTAAGGTTCAAAACATGATACATCCACTGCGTGACGAATTTTGTTTGTCTTTTAAAATCGTTGAAAGCGTACTTGTAGCAACACCGAATTCATCTGCAATCGATTTTCTCTTTCTTTTCCCTTTCTGTACTTTACAAATTATTTTAAGTTTTTCATTTCAAGTTAATGAAAAGTTTAGCACACGTTTGTCCATCTCCGTGATACGTTGCACTAGTTTGACAAAAGATACTGCTTCCCGAAGAGCTATAATAGAATACGCATGCGCATAGCACACGACTGCGTGGGGATGCTGAGCAGGCATTGGGAGCAATACAAATTCACTTGTCAAATCATTCAGAGCAAACGACAAGAGCGCAGAGAGGAGCTGTCATTGTTCAAGGTCAGGATTCCGTGGGAATTAGCTGATTGATCGAATGATTGTTAGTGATTCCGGGCGCGTTAACTACTATAGTCATTAGTTCCGTACGTGTAGTGCGTGTTTTTCCTCGGGAGGTGGCGGTAGTCTTCTCCCGCTGTATGGCGAGATCAGGGGCCGAGCTACCGTCGGTTAGCTGGGTTTTCCCAACCAGCGGGGCACCGCCCCAGGAAAGGCTAGCTCTAAGCTCCCGACCGGTCTCCCGGCATGTGTGGTAGGGAAGTGCATGTTAGTGAAATTGTGTGTATAAGGGGTGAGGATAGGACAAGGAAGAGGTAGGAAAGATCGCACGCGGTCCGTGGCCTCTTTATTAGGGTACTGTTCCAGCATTCGCCTGGTATTGATCGGATAAACCACGGAAAACTATCGATCAGAGTAGCGGACCGTTATAATTCTCCTCCAGACAGCGATTGAATTCGACCTAGCGGACAAGCCAGTGTCGCAAATCTTGCCACCGTCGGGACTCTAACCTAGGACCTCCCGGTCACAGGGACTGCAGTGACATCAGTTGATGCCCTGAGCCATCTCTCCCGGTGGGAAATAGCTCTGAGGGTCTAGTTTTCGAGACGTGAAAACAAACCTCGCCAGTTTCTTCCAGTTAAAAGTATGATTTTCACTCAGGGGAAGAAGATATTCTTTCGAGTTATCGAGAAATTCGTGGTACCAAATTTCGATTTAGCGAGACTGTTTTACACGTAAAATAAATATAATGCACCGAGAATGAAAAATGGCTTCGACATTTCAAAAATTCGAGTTGTCGACGTTTGAGTAATCGAGGTTTGACTGTATGTATATCTTTGTTAAAATAATTTAACCATTCCTTTCAAATTATTTTTGGAGAATAATCAATCGAAGCTGCTTTCACCTACAAACGACGTACCTTGTAGTATAGTATACAGGTAAGTAAGAAGAAATTATGAGTATTCAGAGTTCCACGCATGGTATGCAAGGATACAAAATGAAAGAGAAAGACACAAAGAATCTTTTCTCAAATCCTACAGAAAGAGAATAATCGATGAAAGTGCCTCTTTCACTATCTTCTCAATCGCCGAATGTTTTGGTGGATAAGAAGTAGTATTCAACTATTGTTTCCAAGTATTGAGACATGCTCTTGTAATGAGTAAAAAGTGCTCCAACGCAATAATTTGATCTACTCATTTTCAGCAGTGTCTGTGACATAGTCAACGTTTGTCAACCAAACTGGTAGTAATCTTTGAAGGAGATCGGAGTCGCCTTGCTAAACTCTCCAACTCCTTAAAATTAAAATCTTTTAATTCATGACTTTTAATAAAATTAATGTTCATAATTAATTTCAGTCGAAAAATACAAGATTATAAAATAGTTTCAAAAAATGTACATTTCTCCTTTAGTTCTCAAATTTTATGAGTTTTGCTACCCACCTCCGACAACTCGGGTTTTGCTAGCCCATTAATAACCTTCCTGCAATCAATTTTTTAAAATTTTGTTTTCCATTCTCCCCATTTCCTCGTATTATTCCGAAATCCATTCTGCTAGGAGGGAAGAGAATTATAGCTCTATTCTAAAAGGACGTAATCACATGGACCATACGAATTTCCCTGTTTACACTTCAAGGCAATTCCAAAGAAACATTCCGGACAAAAAACAAAACCATTATCACAGTTTAATAAAGAAGATGGTGATCAGTAGACAAAATACGGAAAACAAAATGTTACATGGAAACCTCTGATTGTAATGTTTAGAACTGTCCGAATGAGTTATGAAACTATTGTTTTCTAGAAGTGAAAAATCACATCAAAACCCCTTATTTTCAGAATGCAAGTTTTATTGGAACTTCTTTTTAGTCAGAATAGTCATTGATTAAGGTTCTGGAAAATTACATCCGTTCACTCCTTAACTTTTTTATTATTTTTATTGGGAATAAATTAATTTGCCGTGAGATGAGTGTATTGGAAATTCATACTTGCAAATCGTGAGGGTGATACCAAGTGAAAATTCAAGGTAAGATTCAAGAACAAGAAAGATATCAAGAATTCAGTTAAGGAAACATGATTAAAATAAATATATAGTCGACAATACCTACGCCTTTGAGTATTTTTCTGTGTGGGCGATTCTGAGAGTTAAAACAAGAGCGGAAATATCGAACTGACTCATGAATCTCTCGTTCTTGGACTAATGACTGGCATATTCCCTCGGCATGTACTCGGTGCCCGAGCAAACAAGTAACGCTGTAAGGTGACACTAGCACTAAGTGCTTCTCCGAAAGTGTTGCCGGGCTTCCCAAGAGGCCCAGGGTCGCGCGCACTCGCGAACGAGCAGCCATGAGCACGGAGTTTGCATCTCAAAGCGACACTCCCTCAAGGTGCTGAGTGCGAACTACTTATGTTTTCTTTCTCCTTTTCTTTCTTCACCTTATCCTACCTCCTCTTTCTCCTTCTACTTCTCCTCCTTCTCCTCCTTATCCTTCTCCTCCTTCTTCTTCTTCTTCTTCTTCTTCTTCTTGAAGGAGGGATATTAATTGTCATTCTTTGTTGCCTTGCTTTAAACATAAATGAGCATTCTTTGGAAGAATCAGGTCACAGAGTGTTTAGTAGTTACGGATTATTTACTAAGAACAGAATAATTGCGCGGGTACAACTAGTCTTTATACTATAATGTTCGAAAACGACTAATGCAAACGGATGGAATATTGAACGTATTGAAATAAAGATTTCTGATATTGCTCAGCATGTGTAACATAATATGGGCACATACGTCGTTTTCAGCACGGAAGACTCCAAGAAAATGTAATACTTGAAATTTTCTAACAATTAGGGTTTTCATGAGATCTGCATCATTCTCTTAAACGTCCTTCACACTATTCAACAACAAAATTTATAAAAAAGGATGGATCTTTTTTTTTTTTACTTCGGAAAATGTCCCAGGGGATTGTTGTAAAGACCCCCCCTAAAATAAAAAATCGATTTCAAGTTCAAGCGGCCGCAACAGCAGCCAACTCGATTGAGGAAGATCAGTTTTAGACAAAATCGGCTGAACTGTCTGAATAAAAATACTATGTTGACGAAGATGACCTCTTTTATTTACTCGCATAAGAACGTCAACAACATCGAAACAAAATTCCCACAATAACACAGTTTAGCCGCTAGCGTTGTTCACGGGCGAACGGACAGACAGACGTGTTGTCGTCATTCGATTTTTCGGTAATAAGGACCCACAAAACATGGATTCTGACTACACCACGTATCAAAGAATTTTTCTCCCTAAATTTAGCAACTGTATCTATCCTTTTTTTCGATATCAGGGTCCTGTAATAAGAGTTTTTCTGCCAAAATTCAGGGTTTTTGCGTGCAGCATTACATACCTTTCTCTCTACTCCGTAGCAAGAAAGTAAAAATAGAGACCTCATCGTGAATAAGATATCCATTTTGTGTTGAAATGTGCACGAAATCATGGCCTTTGTAAATATATCAGCAACCTCACTCCTACAAACCTGCCCGTCACCATGTAATGATCCATCGCAACTCTCACAGTAAAATAATGGACAAATGATGGATAAGCATCCATTCTATTAATTTTACTATTTTATTAAAATTTAATATTTATACCATAAAACCGGAGAAAATGGCCAGCTACGGACCAAATACCTTTCATTAAAAAAAAAACTTTGGGATATTTGGTTTGTAGAAAGACTAAATTGCTTTCTAAACGGAGTCATTCTAGTCAATATTTCTACAAACACATTGCACGGTGTTATTGTCATGTAACGAATCTCAGTACGATTGACAATGAAACACGTGACAGGTGTGTTTCAGCAGCGTGGGTCCATTTGCTGAGCAATTGTTTCCAGAAATCATCGCTGCATCCGGCTTTGCGGTTGAGGGAGATTAGCCATTCGAACCGTATTTTTTTCTTTCCAAACTCTTTCGCGCCGGTACGATCTGAAGTTTCCCATTGCCTTGGCAAATCACTGTTTTTCTAGCTTCCCTTCGCCGGGTCTGTGACGCAACTGTAGCGATGGGGGCAGGCGGAAGGGGACTGCGGGAGCGTTCCCAGAGACGGGGTGCGAGTTGGAGAGAGAGGCTTTGGGGAGGGGTGGCACGTGCATCAAGAGCGAGAGCCGACAGGGAGCAACCCGCAACTAGAGAAACACGTGTAATTCACTCTAAATAATAGCAATCTATTTATTTTTAATACGATGTTTTGTTTTTCGTAACATAGTGATTTTTTGCTAGTAAGTGTACAGTACTGGCTGATATGTACACAATGTAATAGGAAATAGTTAAACCTTATCCTTGTGTAGAAATGCAATGTATGTGCCTTTTATTTGTAATATGTATTAGTCGCTAATGTTATCAGCTGTCGATACAAATATAAACAAAATAATTAATTAGTGAATGAAAAATATGGCAAGGGATGATGGCTGTGGTTGGGTGGCGACGTCTCGAGTGGATGGAAGAAGATACGACGGAGTGGGATGAGGGGGTGGCGGTGAATTCTACAGGAAGCCGGGCGCTAGAGCGGATCGATAGGACTCTACAACCGATGAGGGTAGCCAGGAACCAGGGATATTGGTGATGATTTTTCCTGGGGCTTTTATCCAGCCAACAGCCGGTTACCCTTTACATCCCGATGGGACTCGGGATTCGACCATACACTAGACAAACACACTTGCGGGCTCCTCTGATCTGGGGTCAGCAGAACGCGAGGCCCTCCGCGACAACACGTACAAAGTTAAGGCACAAACAACCATGCCCAAGGCGGGACTCGAACCCGCGACCCTTCGGACCGCATCGCTGAGTCTGTACTCGCCCTTAGCCACCTCGGCCATCCAGGTCGGATTGGTGATGATTATAGTGATGATGATAATAATAATAATAATAATAATAATAATAATAATAAATAATAATAATAATAAATAATAATATGATGCCTTTATTAATGGCGTGTCCCAGGCCATAAAAAAACCAAAAACAATAGTAAAAATTATACACAAAATAGTGCAGACTTAAACACACAGAACGTTTAACATTTTATATATTTAATGACCTTACCTTACAATTAATGCAGAGTTATTTTGAGAGAGTTGGAAGAGATTGATTAAAGTCGGGGAGGGGTGGCGTGAGCGAGGCAAGAGAAGGGAGTTGGGAGGGACAATGAGGCGGGGTGGGGGGGGGGTATCCGGCGAGCGGCGGGTCCTTCGTCGCAGGCGCCCGACCGAAGCCCCTGCGCGGGCTGTTTTTCGCTCCGCCCGCGTCCGGCGCGACCTGGGCGGCGCTGCACGTGCACGGACGAGCGGCAGCGGTGACTTCGCCGTTTCGAGGATCGGCCTTCGGGGACGTTACTAGACGTCGCATTTTGGGACCTTCAAATCGACCATTTTAGGCGCCTAAAATGGCCCCTTAAAGGGGGGAAAAAGACTATATTAAGAAAATGTAAATTGTGAAGAAAACGTTTCCCAAGTATTGGATTTTAATTCAAACTATCTTATTAAGGTGAACATAAACCGTCAGAGGGAATATATAGGTACATTCCAAAACATCGACACTTTACACATTCTTTAATACACCACAAATGACACATTTATTTCGAGATATTCTGCAGATGTAGATTTTAATATTGAAAAAACAGACAATGCATTAATTAGAAATCCTTTTCATATTATGTACAGGGCATCCAAGGATTTTTATATCGTACAGATATGGGGTTTTTATTTTGTGAAAATATGTACCAACGTGCATTTTTTTCATTTGGTACATGCTTCAGCTTCAGTTTGAATTTATGACCAACGATGCTTTCATATTTATTCTCTGGGGTGTAACCGAACGCCTTTTCAAGCTTTTAGTGAAAGAATAGGCATTTTAGGGCGAGTAAATGTACCTCAGCGCCTCGGTTCGGAGGGTCGCAGGTTTGAGCCCCACCGTGGACATGGGTGTTTGTCCCTTGTCTTTCATGTAAGTGTGTTGTCGCGAAAGGCCTTGTGAGTCTGCTGATCACAGACCGAGGAGCCCGCAGTGTCTAGTGTAAAGGTTAATACGTGTCGCCATGAGGGACATAGCAGGTACCCGGCGCGGATGGTCGAAATCGGCATCTCCTGAAGCTGGAAAAAAACTCCGAGAAAAATAAAACAAGAATAATAATATAATTAACAATTCGATAAAATGAAAGTATATTAATATAAGTGACAAAACTATTCTCATTTATTTGGATAATACTGAATTCTCTTGTATTTTCACTTTCATTCACACTCTTAACATAGAAAATTCATTTCAAGAAGCTGCTTTTTATTCAGTCAGTACTCAGAATACCAATAGACTCATTACAGCAATACGTTAAAACTGTTTTCACTTGGCATCCAATGGAAAACGAAGTGTTTAAAACTCTTCCAACGAATTTTGTTTAATTTACTATCTTTCACCAAACAAGTACTTAAGTTCATTACATTTGACCTTTAGAGTTTTTATCCGAAGTGCTTTTGGAAATAATATGTTCTCAGAAATATGTTCGTGATGCCGGAACTTTCCTGAAATAACTACCTTTTGCGATTTGAATACCTAAAATATTACAAAAATATTTAGAAATTTGCAACTTTTAATAGAAAATTAGTTTTTAATAAATGTTTATATTCACAGAAAGTTGTAAATAAGTTAAATGAAATGTTACCACTTGGATACCTTTTTTCGAAAATTATCATTTTTGGGGGGTATTCATTAAAGGTTCAAATACATATTGAAGGTAGTAAATAATTAGAATACTTTGTTATTGCTACTTCTCTGGCTGCACTTCATTTTCAAGGATGCGCAATTAGCAGACATTCTTAACCTTGAAATTTCCTTATGATATATTCATTTGCAAAATGGTTGGCTGTGTCATGGGCGCGTCTTCGTGTGTCGACAGGTGAAACTACATGGCGCACTACAGTATTATAACGTCTTTCTGATGAATATTTCTTCGTAATTTTGTTCAAAACATGGGTAGAACAGTTGTTCTTCTCCCACTATTTAACAAATAATTTCCCGACACCTTCTTTGTTATTTTTCGTCCATCAATGTACTCCAGTTTACTCTTCTCATCTCCAAATCCCTACAAACTTTTGTTCCTTTCCCAATTTTTACCTTCTCTCTCTTTCTTTCCATCCTCTTCTGCCCTCGTTCTTCCGCACGCTTTTCTCTGTTTTACTACCGTCCGCTCTCATTTTCCTATCTTGACTATCTTATTCCTCTACACTTCTCTCGTCCCCTCCTTTTTCACCTGCCAACCTTCCTTCACTTCCTTCTTTCTATCGTCCTCGTCTTCACTTCGCCTTTTTTCTTTCCTCTTCCTGATTTCACTACAACGCCCTCTCTTCCTTTATATTCTTTAACATTCCACTATGTTCAACCCTTTTTTTCTATTGCTTCCATTTTATTTTTCTTTCCTCCTCTCATGGTCGCAGTTAGTGCACTGCTTCGGCATTCGCCTGGCGTTGATCGGAGAAAACTACCGATCAGCGCAGCCGGCCGCTCCAGTCATTCGACCTAGGTATCTAGCTAGCGTCGAAAATCCTGCCACCGCCGAGGCTGGATCTCTAGAACCTCCCGGTCAGCGGCACTGCAGTGTTTGCGACCGTGGCGGCCGAAGGACATACGTGACCATTTGATGGGACGTGCGGGTCGCGAGAGCGTTTCCATCTAACGACACGCATTACCGCGCGATTCCTGGGTGCGGGCTGTTATTTCCCGACGGCTCCACGTGGCCGAAAACGTGCCGTCGGGAGGCGGCGATGGCGGCGGCAGTGCTAGAGAACTCGCGATG
>BLKR01016653.1:0-22783 GCA_011170035.1 Teleogryllus occipitalis | reverse complement strand
GGCAAAGTATTCTGTAATCTGAATCTTAGGCCCATTGCCAGTACCGGAAACCTCCTTTTCCATACGCCAAATGTTCTTTCCACAACATTCCTTGTTCGGATGTGGGACTCATTATAGAGATGTTCTGCTTGGGTGCGAGGATCGTCAAGTGGTGTCAGCAAGTACCTGGAACATGCATATCCTGCATCCCAAAGAAGTACGCTGTCCCCATAAAAACCTGAGAGGAATTTTGTGTTCCTATAGGAATGGCCAAATATCGTGCTATCGTGGCAGCTTCCAGGCCACCTAGCAACTACATCCGTAAATTCCATACTTGCATTGCATATTGCTTGCACGTTAATGGAAAAGTAGTGCTTCCTATTTCTGAAAGTTTCAGAATTGTCACCACCAGGCGAGTTTATTTTCACATGGGTGCAATCAATTGCCCCTAGTACATTAGGGAATGAGGCAATTGAATAAAAATCTAAATTTGTTCTCGACAGTTCCTGATTGCTCTCAGGACATTTTACAAATAATGCAAAGCTCCGCTATTGCATAAGTCACTCGCTTCACAATCCGATATGCAGTGGATTTACTAAAACCACAGTAGTCGCCAGCTGTTAGCAAGTCGAAATTTGTGGCATAAAACCTTAATGCACAGAGTAGCTGTGCCATCGGAGCAATACTGTCATTTCTGAAAGGAAAACAATGTCGATCATTAATAGTTAAATAAAATGTATGAACTTGTGTTGCATTCAAATTATTCTCAAGCCTATTGCTTGGGGAAACTAGAATAATGCATTTGAAACTACATGAATTCTGCACTCCGGTTGTACTATAATTTCAATATAGCAATAGTATTTCATACTTACTTATCGTATGGAAATTCCAACTTTTCCTCAATTAAAGAGAGAACATGAAGAGCCATCCGTTTAGAGAGGCGAAATCTCTTTTTAAAGTCAATGTCGTCCAGATTTTCGAAGTAATCGCTTCTTTCGCGAATTATTCGTGGTCTCCGTACGTCTCCCCACAACAAATCTTCAATGACTTCATCATCAAAAATAAATTCCATTCTTACGACGAAAATTAACCTAATAAGAACAAAAATTCAAAGTATCACTACGCTACAAAAAAAGTTTTCAATAGATGTATCACACGCTAATTGGAATATAAATATCACAACGATCAGAGAAATAAGGAAAAATATCAGCTCCAATAGACTAAAACCAACAAAAGGCTATTTTACTAATGTTATTTATAATCTACAATAACTTAAAGCCAAAATATATTAAAATTTTACTCCCCAATATCGAGAATTCTAACCTACAATTGTGTTAACCCTAATTTTATTTAAAATATACTCTTAAAAATCAAACATTTTGCCCAACAAACAATTACGCGCTATCCTACCTGTCAGCGAATACTTCTAATTTGAATCTAACTCCAACTATAGGCATTCACTTCAAAAACCACGAAAAACTGATAACGAGACGAGAAGATGCTGCGAACAAGCTGAGAAATAATTCCTGATCCGGCCGTGATCCGCCGGTCGGCGCAGGATCAAATTGCGAGTCAAATTTGATCCGAGTCAGACACGTTGATCCGTTTCAAGTGCGTGGAGAAACGTACAACGGGATCAAACTGAGGTTGATCAACTCAGGATTATCTTCTTGACTCCGGTTGGTGAAACCGGCCCTCATAGAACTAGTGCTTTCGCCCGCGTCGCCGGATTAACAGAGAGCCCAGTTTGCGCCTGCCGCGCTACCGCGCGCTTCGCTCCTTCCCGTATGTCGGTGTCTTTGTGTGGGCGGTTGTGGTGATATGGGGGGTATATTCCAGTATCGTAACATTGCCCCCTTCTCCCCTTTTCAAGTTTTTTTCGACACGAACAAAATCTTACGCTGGTCTTAAGTTGTAGGAGTTGTAGTCTCCGATGACTTCACCACTTTGGATAGTATAAGCTGTAGTCGCCTTGCGTATGATAACTTCTTGGATCATTTCATTAATTAAACGCCTCACTTGATCTCGGTAAGCTACAGGGATCGGGCAATTCTTTGCCTTAAATAGACGTAAATCCGTCAATTCGATACGATACTCATATCCGCTGACCAGTTCGCTTCTACTTTTAAAAACGTTTTTGACGCGCATCAACGTCTGAATCAACACATGTTTTCGATCAACCTCTAGTTTACTTTCTTCCATCATCTTCCTCCTAATCTCTTCTTCCACTTCATCTTCGTCCTTCCTTATGCCACACATTTCAATTTCTGCGAATTCTTCCGATTCGTCTGCATTGTCTCCATGTGCTTCTCCTACCTCTACTTCTACTTCTCCATCCTCCCACTCATTCTCATCGTTGATCACTACTTGCGTTTCTCCCACATTGATAATCGCGCCATGTTCCGCCAAAAAGTCCACGCCCATAATTATGGAGAGGATAGATTAGTTTCTTCACAACCAAACAAATCACGTCATATACCCTTCCATTTATTGTAATTTCTATCAACACTTGTTTCCTCACCGGATGTGACTTCCGCCCCATCTACCATTCTGGCGTTGTTTGTCGGCAGCTCCAAGACATTCACATTTTTATTTAACAACTCTTCATATAATTCTTCTGCTACCACTGATTTAACTGAACCGGTATCTATCAAAGCTTTATTGCTCACACCACCACAAATGATTTTGATTACGGGACATTTTCCCCCCTTTCTCGGTTTCCAACTCTCCCATAGATTCCTTCCTTCGTCCGTAATTCTGTTTGCCGTTATAGGGATCGCATTGTTGGCGAATTGAGTGCTCGACTTGGGATTCCTCATCAACTCGAACTTTGGCTGTTTCCCGGACCTGCCCGATTGGACGCGTCGCGCTCGTTTCTGGGCCATCGCGACCTCGTTTGCTGGGATCTGCTTACATTTCTCGCGGAGTTCACCGCCCCGTCGGCGCTGCGCTGACCTTGGTTATGCAGCCTACCGCCTTCCGACCCGTTGCTGCGCTGTCGTTCGTCTTGCCTCGGCTGCTCTCGTCCGGTATTTCTTTCTTCGTGACCCCTTCCGTTCTCTTTCTTTGACGAAGAGGTGGCTTCGAATCTAAGAGAAGGAGGTACGTTAATGTTGCCTCCCCCTACATACTCCCCCGCCTTCAACCTTCGCCTCTGCTACCTCTCGCAATTCTTTGATCTTACGCTCATGTTCTTTTAATTTTTGTGTTAATTGCACCTCGACTCTGCGCCTCGTGTCTTCGCCAATTTCTTTGACTTCTCCCCGAACCTCTTGGACTTCGTTGCGAATTTGTCCGAAGCGCGCTCTGTTGTCATTGTCTTGCTTTTCTAGTTCGGTCGATAATGTATCGATTGTCACTCCCACCTCCGCATGTTTTTCCCCGAGCAATTGCCTGCACGTTGCTACCTGCTCGGTAATTTCTCCGCGGAGCTCTTCGCATTAGCGCCTACTTGTGACATAACTGATTGTTGGAATAGCTCCAACTGTTCATTAAAGATCTTCGTCTGGTCGTCGATTTTACGCGACTGCACCTGAATTTCCTTCGACTGTTCCTCAATTTTTGCTGCGAACCTCTGCTCTTGATTTTCGACCTGCTGTCCAATACTTCGTGCAAAATTCCCCAACAATACCTGCATCCACCTTTTCATCGAATCCTCTTCTTCACGTCGTGGTGCTGATTCCGGCGTGGTTTCAGGAGATTCGGTGCGGTCCGCGGATGGATCACATACTCCCTCTGTCTCGCATAAGCCTAATTTCTCCATTTTTTGAGTATATCGTCCCTCTCGTCTCCCGCACTATCTTCATCGCTTCTAATTTGCTTTGATTTAGATAGATAGATAGATAGACAGATAGATAGATAGATAGATAGATAGATAGATAGATAGATAGAAATTTATTCTACAATTGGGCAAATGATGCCCGGTGGCAGAATGCAAAATTACAATTACAAATAAAATAATATATAAAAAATAAATATAAACAAACAAATTGACTGTCATTTCCTATATATGCAGATGGCATTTACAATCCTATACTAAACATTAAAATGCATACACATTACAATATAAATGAATAAACTTACATATTACACAAATATACATACATACAAACATATACGCGTATATACATAGAGAGACGAAGGAACCCTCACCTACTCACCAATCAGAACTTATTCAGTCATATTCAGAAGAAATGAAATCACTTCACTTCACTGCACTGCATATAACTTTATCTAAATATTAATTGTTCAATACTTTTTCTGTAGACTACGCATAATCGCACCTTTCACTTCACTTCACTTCACTTCACTTCACTATACGTTTTCACCCTACTGACTAATTTCCTCTATTTTTTTTCTAAACCCTCGCGCTCAGCAAGGAAACGGCTCAAAAACTGTCGCAGGCAAATCGTTCCAATCTACTATAGTTCTGTTTACGAAGGAGAATTTCCCTATGTCCGTTCTTTGTATTCTTGTTCTAATTTTATATTTGTGATCAAATCTATTTAAATAATCTGGTTTATCTAGCCTTCCCCGAATTTCCTGCCATGCGGAGCAACCAACGTAAGATTTATACAGCGCGCAAAGTCGTGCCCTCTTCCTCCGGCGTTCTAATGATTCCCAATGCGCAGGTGTGTTCTTCCGAAATGTATATTTTGCCGCTCTGTTTTGTATCCTCTCTAAGCTCTTTTTAAGTCCTATTCTGTACGGATCCCAACAACTGGCTCCGTATTCCATTACCGGCCTGACAAGCGAGGTATACGCGATTTCCTTTGCTTTCGTATTACATTTTTTAAGATTTCTCATGACGAAATGCAAAGACCTCCAAGCTTTACCCACTACATAGTTCGTTTGTTTCTCCCACCCCAATTTACAATCCAGGAGAATGCCAAGGTATTTACAGCTCGAGACTCTCAGAACTACGTCATTACCTAGCTGATAAGGTATTGTATGAAAAGCTCTGGCCCTACAAAATGTGATCGCTTTACTTTTCTTTCCATTTATAGTCATTTTATTAGCTATTGCCCAATCGTAAATTTTATTTAAATCGTCCTGTAGTTGAATCATATCGTGCCGATCTGCTATTTCCCTATATAATATACAGTCGTCGGCGAAGAGTCGAATTTTTGACGTGATATTTCGCGATAAATCATTTACAAAGATAAGAAACAGCCGTGGACCTATGACACTGCCCTGAGGAACCCCGGAAGTAATGTTACCTTTTTCCGATAAGTGCCGTCCAATTCGGACTTTTTGATTTCTATCGCGAAGAAATTCATTTATCCATGCTATTACCCGCCTGTCAATTTTAGCATCAATAAGTTTCAGTATCAATATGTCATGCGGCACGACATAAAATGCTTTAGCAAAATCAATAACTATTGCATCCACTCTTCCCCCTACATCAATTACTTCCGACAAGTCTTGAGTAAGGGAAATAATCTGACTCTCACACGAAATTTCCTATACTGTAGACTTTCTGCCATATTAATTTACTATGTATGCCTTGTACTCTTTTACCAAGCAATTCCCCTCCAAAATACAAATACAATACACGTAATATAACACTTCACTTCACTGTAAAATTACACTTGCTGAAATAAAAACATAGCACACAGCACTGGCACAGATCAAAATTTGCTCATTATTGATTTGTGTCTAGGGCTCGTCTTTCCTTACTCGATTTTGATCGATCAATGCCCCACAAGTTGGGCCCCAATCAATCCAACTCGCGCACCACCCACACAAAACTCTCTGGGGCGAGCGTGGTCGAATGAATGCTCGATAAGCGAGCTTGTGATCTCAGGAGGCAGGATCTTTCGGGTGCGAGAAAGGTCTGAACCCTTGACACATAAATCAAAGAAAATATGGGTAATAATGAGCATGTATTCAAATAATCAATGAAATCAATACACAAAATACACTCAATTAAACAAATAATCAATGAAATTAATACAAATACACCTGAATTAAACAGCAGATCACTTCGGATCGCTAAATGACCTGACTTTTGTACAAAACGTGGGTCACAGGATCAAATGGACGGAAAGGACGAAATACACAAAATGGAACACTGAACGAAATGGACGACAGAATCTCTTTTGTTCGTGTATCTAAAACACCCGCGACCCGTTTGTATGGTCGACTCGCATTGTGCGGGTACCCCGTATTGTACCGGTGTCCGTATGATACGGGTACCCGTATGAATGCAGGTGGG
Source organism: Teleogryllus occipitalis (assembly GCA_011170035.1). Taxonomy (NCBI): domain Eukaryota; kingdom Metazoa; phylum Arthropoda; class Insecta; order Orthoptera; family Gryllidae; genus Teleogryllus; species Teleogryllus occipitalis. The sequence continues at coordinate 16,587 of BLKR01016653.1, read as the reverse complement.
TTTGACCCGTTACTATACCCGCATATACGGATCCTGGGTACCCGCATGACTGAAGACCCGTATCACTCCAAGAGCTCTACTGTAAAGTACCCCCACATTTTAAAGAATGTTTTCCAAATTTTCAAAGCTTCAACTAGAGCCAGATTTACAGGGGTTTCTTCAATTTGGAAAAGATCGTACGTGTGGTTTAGGCACTAGTAGTGTTCACAGACGGACGGACGGCGGAAGGGCAGACGTTTTGAAAAAAAGAACACTTTCTCGGTATCAGGGTACCCCAAAACGTGTATTTCCGTTGAAATCTCGAAATCGATTTTCCGCAACGTTATATAACTTTCTCTATACAACATATATAACTCCCGCATATACGTATGTATACGAGAAAGTGACTAGAGGTGCTACAAAATGGCACAGACTTTCTCGTAGTAAAGTTTTCTAATTTCCTTAGGGTGGTCTGGCTTTAAGGTCTTGCTGCAGTCTTTCGCCAGCTGCCATCTATAGTCGCCAACAGTATATTTTTTTACATTTTCTCAACATTTTGCTTTCCTAGTAGTAAGTACAACTGCTGCAGTCTTTCGCCAGCTGCCATCTATAGTCGCCGGCAGTATATTGTTTTACATTTTCTCAACATTTTGCTTTCCTAGTAGTAAGTACAACTGCTGCAGTCTTTCGCCAGCTGCCATCTATAGTCGCCGGCAGTATATTTTTTTACATTTTCTCAACATTTTGCTTTCCTAGTAGTAAGTACAACCGAATTATTACTTCAAGAATATTATAGAAGAGTAAAAACTCGTCTTAAATAGAAATTTTCATTGAAAATTATGAAGCGATTTTTAAGAAAATGGTGATTAAGTATTACTGTAAATGCGAAATTTGAAGCTCTTTTTCACAAGAATCTATTGAGTTTTCGAAAAAGTTCATTTAAAATCATTTAAAACACTTTTACTCACAAATGTAATAATGCACACAAACCGATGGAAATGTCCATATTAACGGCGTAACAGATATTTAAAAAAAATACATTTGTGTAATTTTTGAAAAAACAAATTAATTCGTCAAAATTAACTTTACGGCACATTAAACAGTGCCATTAGAAATATCTATTGCAAAAATGTGAAGAAAAAATTTGAAGCCATTTTTAAGAAAACGGCGTTTGAGCGTTTCTAAAAATGGGGAATTTTGAGCTCATTTTCAAGAAAACTGTTGAGTTTTCGAGAAACTTAATTTGACACTATTTAAAGCACATGTATTAATAAATCTAATAATGAGAAGAAATCGTCTAGAATGTAAATATTACCGACGTAAGAGACAAGTAAAAAAAATCATTTTTGAAATTTTTGAAAAAACAAAAGAACAGAGCAATATATCGTTAATGTCATGGTATAGGGTTCGTTTGGCACTAACTACGAAACATTTGAATGAAAAATTTGGAGACCTTTTTGTGAAAATCTTGTTTTTGTATTTTTTTTAAATTGCAATACTGCACGCACTATTGCATGACAACTACAAATTGAACTATTGCATGAAAACTACAAATTAAAACTACAAATTGACTTTATTGAAAGAACTATTTATGTACAACAAATTTCATTTGAAGGAAAAATCTCAATCTTCAATTTTGTAGTTGTAGGCAGACGCCGAAAAAATTCAAACTTTTGCAATTTTCGAAATTTCAAAGTTAATTATGAAAGTCGGACATATGTCACCTTTGTAAGCGTTTTTTACTCAATTCTTAAAAGAAATGCAAAGAAAACATTTGGAGCCGTTTTTGAAAAAATGTTGAAAATGTCCGGGGAGCTTCATGTAAAGTACCCCCGCTTACAGACGGACGTTTTGCAAAAAGACTTTTTCGGTATCAGGGGACCACAAAACGTGTATTTCCGTTGAAATCTCAAAATCGATTTTCCGCATCATTACATAACTTTCTCTATACTACGTATATTACTCCGTATATACGTATGAAAACGAGAAAGTAAAAATCGATTGGCGGGCAAACGTCTGCCTGTCCGACTGTGGTCAGGGCTAACGCATGAAACTTTTCAGCCATCTTTCTCCAAAATTGATATTTCCCGATCTATCTGAATGAACTTGAGGATTTGGAGTTTGAAACGGATATTTTGATCTTTGAGGGTACTTTACATGAAGCGATCATTTATGTTTATCTGCGTAGTTGTGCCCATACAACGCTTCTGTGGCGTAGTCGTATAAGTAACGGCGAGTATCACAGTTCGGGTCTCTGATCGGAACATTTCTTTGCTCTTTGAAAACACTTTGGCACGTTTATGTAGTAATAAATTTATCGGAGCAGTTAGAAATAATGCGAGAAAGTATGTGCTTTGGTAACACTACTAGATTAGTATGACCAACAACATATCGTCCCACATCTCCGGCTCTACTTCTACTACAACGAGCAAAGTGAGAGCTAAACAAAAGGTGCGTAATGTAAAGATACTGTAACCGTTCTCGGTGTGTATCCGGGTTTTGCATGTTCAATAAAAAACACAGAAATGAGCTTAAAACACATTTAATTAGCTGAAGGTGATGATGATGATGATGATGATGATGAGAGCATGCAAAATGATTCTTACATAAGTTTTACAAACGTTTAGTAATTTAACTGCGGCTTCCTATTTTAATTAGATTTTTTAACAAGGAAACAAATACAATTAGCCGCTGCAATAACATGCCAGACTATAGGCATTCACGCTCCCAGCTTCGTTTATTAGAGTCCTTCCGCACCTCGGGAAAATAAGCTGAGCGTCACCCGATTACGTCATTTATAACTTATCGTACCGACGTGATGACTTCGTCTTACCTCCGTGAAGTTGGCCGGAAAAAATCTGCGATTTCAACCAAACTTGGTATATCGTTTGCCCATCGTTTGCCCAGGTTTGCCCACCAAAAATTTTCGTTTGCCCACCCACAGAAAAAAAGTTACACAAAAAACAAATTTTCGGGCCAACTTCACGCTGGCCGGAAAAAATCTGGGATTTCAACCAAACTTGGTATTTCGTTTGCCCATCGTTTGCCCAGGTTTGCCCACCAAAAATTTTCGTTTGCCCACCCCCAGAAAAAAAGTTACACAAAAAACAAATTTTCGGGCCAACTACACGCTGGCCGGAAAAAATCTGGGATTTCAACCAAACTTGGTATTTCGTTTGCCCATCGTTTGCCCAGGTTTGCCCACCAATATTTTTCATTTGCCCACCTCCAGACAAAAAGAGTTACACGCAAAACAAATTTTCGAGCCAAGTTCACGCTGACTGGAAATAATCTGGGTTTTCAACCAAACTTAGTATATCGTTTGCCCATCGTTTTCCCAGGTTTGCCCACCAAAAAATTTCGTTTGTCCACCCACAGAAAACCACCAAAAATTTTCGTTTTGCTACCCAAACAAAAAACTTACACGAAAACCATTTTCGTGGCATATCCAATTTGACTAAAAAAATCAGGTATTTTAAATATTTTAGTAAATCGTTTGCCCAAGTTGCTATTTCCTAATAGAGTATTTGCGTTTACCCACAGAATATTTTCGTTTGCCCAGGCACAGAAATGGAATTCAAGGCAGAAGCGTTTATTTAACGGTGTCTCCGAGTTACGCTTATGTTAATATAATCGACCCGGCTACCACTTACCCAAAAGAAACAATGATAATTTCAGTATACTATTTCTCAATAGTGTATTGACGTTTGCCCAGTGACAATTTTCGTTCGCCCAGGCTTAGAAATGCAATTAAAGGCAGAAGCGTTTATTAATCGGGGCCCTGACTTACGCTTCTGTTCATATAAACGGTCTCGCTACCACTTACGCTGAAGGAACAATAATAATATTCAGTATTCCATTTCGTAATAGTGTATTTTCGTTTGCCCAGTAACAATTTTCGTTTGCCCAGGCTCAGAAATGCATTTAAAGGCAGAAGAGTTTATTTACCGGTGCCTCCGATTAACGTTTTTGTTTATATAATCGACCCGGATACCCCTTACACTAAAGGAACACTTATAAAATTCAGTATACTATTTAGTAATAGTGTAGTTTCGTTTGCCCAGTGACAAGTTTCATTTGCCCAGGCTCAGAAATGCATTTAAAGGCAGAAGCGTTTATTTACCGGCGCCTCCGACTAACGTATTTGTTTATATAATCGATCCGCCTAACCCTTACACTGAAGGAACAATTATAATATTCAATATGCTATTTCTCAATAGTGTATTATCGTTTGCCCAGTGACAATTTTCGTTTGCCCAGGCACAGAAAAGCAATTAAAGGTACAAGCGTTTATTAATCGGGGCTCTAGCTTACGCTTCTGTTTATTTAAACGGCCTGGCTTCCACTAACGCTGAAGTAACAATCATAATATTAAGTATACTATTTCGTAGAAGTGTATTTTCGTTTGCCCAGTGACCATTTTCGTTTGCCCTGGCTCAGAAATGCATTTAAAGGCAGAAGCGTTTATTTACCGGTGCCTCCGACTAACGTATTTGTTTATATAATCGATCCGCCTAACCCTTACACTGAAGGAACAATTATAATATTCAGTATGCTATTTCTCAATAGTGTATTATCGTTTGCCCAGTGACAATTTTCGTTTGGCCAGGCACAGACAAGCAATTAAAGGTACAAGCGTTTATTAATCGGGGCTCTAGCTTACGCTTCTGTTTATTTAAACGGCCTGGCTACCACTAACGCTGAAGTAACAATAATAATATTAAGTATACTATTTCGTATAAGTGTATTTTCGTTTGCCCAGTGACAATTTTCGTTTGCCCAGGCTCAGAAATGCATTTAAAGGCAGAAGCGTTTATTTACCGGTGCCTCCGACTAACGTATTTGTTTATGTAATCGATCCGATTAACCCTTACACTCAAAGAAAAGTTATAATATTCAGTATGCTATTTTTCAATAGTGTATTATCGTTTGCCCAGTGACAATTTTCGTTTGCCCAACCACAGAAATGCAATTAAAGGCAGAAGCGTTTATTAATCCGGGCTCTGGCTTACGATTCTGTTCATATAAACGGTCTGGCTACCACATAGGCTGAAGTAACAATAATAATATTCAGTATACTATTTCTTACGAATGTATTTTCGTTTGAACAGGGACAATTTTCGTTTGCCCAGGCACAGAAATACAATTAAGTGCAGTAGCGTTTATTAATCGGGGCTCTGGCTTACGCTTCTGTTCTTATAATCGGCCTGGCTACCACTTACGCTGAAGTAACAATAATAATATTCAGTATACTATTTCTTAAGAATGTATTTACGTTTGTCCAGGGACAATTTTCGTTTGCCCAGGCACAGAAATACAATTAAGTGCAGTAGCGTTTATTAATCGGGGCTCTGGCTTACGCTTCTGTTCTTATAATCGGCCTGGCTACCACTTACGCTGAAGTAACAATAATAATATTCAGTATACTATTACGTAAAAGTGTATTTTCGATTGCCCAGTGACAATTTTCGTTTGCCCAGACTCAGAAATGCATTTAAAGGCAGAAGCGTTTATTTACCGGTGCCTCCGACTAACGTTTTTGTTTATATAATCGACCCGGCTACCCCTTACACTGAAGGCACAATTATAATATTCAGTATGCTATTTCTCAATAGTGATTTATCGTTTGCCCAGTGGCAATTTTCGTTTGCCCAGGCACAGAAATGCAATTAAGTGCAGAAGCATTTATTAATCGGGGCTCTGGCTTACGCTTCTATTCATATAATAAGCCTGGCTACCACTTACGCTGAAGTAACAATAATAATATTCAGTATACTATTTATTAATAGTGTGTTTTCGTTTGTGCACGGACAATTTTCGTTTTCCCAGGCACAGAAATGCATTTAAAGGCAGAAGCGTTTATTTACCGGTGCTTCCGACTGTTTTTGTTTATATAATCGACCCGGCTATCCCTTATACTGAAGGAACAATTATAACATTCAGTAAGCTATTTCTCAATAGTGTATTATCGTTTGCCTAGTGACAATTTTTGTTTGCCCAGGCTCAGAAATGCAATTAAAGGCAGAAACGTTTATTAATCGGGGTCTAGCTTACGCTTCTGTTTATTTAAACGGCCTGGCTATCACTTACGCTGAAGTAACAATAATAATATTCCGAATACTATTTCTTAAGAGTGTATTTTCGTTTGTCCAGTGACAATTTGCGTTTCCCCAGTCACAGAAATGCAATTAAGTGCAGAAGCGTTTATTATTCGGGGCTCTGGCTTACGCTTCTGTTCATATAATCTGCCGGGCTACCTCTTAAGCTGATGTAACAATAATAATATTCAGTGTACTATTTCGTAAAAGTGCATTTTCGATTGACCAGTGACAATTTTTGGTTGCCCAGGCTCAGAAATGCATTTAAAGGCAGAAGCGTTTATTTACCGGTGCCTCCGATTAACGTTTTTGTTTATATAATCGACCCGGCTACCACTTACACTGAAGGAACAATTATAATATTCAGTATGCTATTTCTCAATAGTGTATTATCGTTTGCCCAGTGACAATTTTTGTTTGCCTAGGCACATAAATGCAAATAAAGGCAGAAGGGTTTATTAATCGGGGCTCTAGCTTACACTTCTGTTTTTTTAAACGGCCTGGCTACCACTTACGCTGAAGTAACAATAATAATATTCAGTATACTATTTGTTAAGAATGTATTTTCGTTTGTCCAGGGACAATTTTCGTTTGCCCAGGCACAGAAATGCAATTAAAGGGAGAAGCGTTTGTTTATCGGGGTTCTGGCTTACGCTTCTGTTCATATAATCGGCCTGGCTACCACTTACGCTGAAGTAACAATAATAATATTCAGTATACTATTACGTAAAAGTGTATTTTCGATTGCCCAGTGACAATTTTCGTTTGCCCAGAGTCAGAAATGCATTTAAAGGCAGAAGCGTTTATTTACAGGTGCCTCCGACTAACGTATTTGTTTATATAATCGACCCGGCTACCCCTTACACTGAAGGAAGAATTATAATATTCAGTATGCTATTTCTCAATAGTATATTATCGTTTGCCCAGTGACAATTTTCGTTTGCCCAGGCACAGAAATGAAAATAAAGGCAGAAGCGTTTATTAATCGGTGCTCTTGCTTACGCTTGTGGGTTCTGGCTTACGCTTCTGTTCATATAATCAGCCTGGCTACCACTTACGCTGAAGTAACAATAATAATATTTAATATACTATTTTGTAATAGTGTGTTTTCGTTTGCCCAGTGACAATTTTTGTTTGCCTAGGTTCAGAAATGCAATTAAAGGCAGAAGTGTTTAATTACTGGTGCCTCTGTTTAACGTTTTTGTTTATATAATCGACCCGGCTACCACTTACACTGAAGGAACAATTATAATATTTAGTATGCTATTTCTCAATAGTGTATTGTCGTTTGCCCAGTGACAATTTACGTATGCCCAGGCACATAAATGAAATTAAAGGCTGAAGCGTTAATTAATCGGGGCTCTGGCTCTCGCTTCTGTACATATAAACGGTCTGGCTTCCACTTACGCTGAAAGAACGATAATAATATTCAGTATACTATTTTGTAATAGTGTATTCTCGTGTGCCCAGTGACAATTTTCGTTTGCCCAGGCCCAGAAATGCAATCAAAGGCAGAATGGTTTTTTACCGGTGCCTCCGAGTAACGTTTTTGTTTATATAATCGACTCGGCTACCACTTACACTGAAGGAACAATTATAATATTCAGTATGCTATTTCTAAATAGTGTATTGTCGTTTGCCCAGTGACAATTTACGTTTGCCCAGGCACTAAAATGAAATTAAAGGCAGAAGCGTTTATTAATCGGGGCTTTGGCTTATGCTTCTATTCATATAAACGGTCTGGCTACCACTTACGCTGAAAGAACAATAATAATATTCAGTATACTATTTCGTAATAGTGTATTTTCGTTTGCCGAGTGACAATTTTCTTTTGCCCAGGCACAGAAATGCAATTAAAGGGAGACGCGTTTGTTTATCGGGGTTCTGGCTTACGCTTATTTTCATATAATCGGCCTGGCCACCACTTACGCTGAAGTAACAATAATAATATTCAGTATACTATTTCGTAATAGTGTATTTTCGTTTGCCCAGGCGCAGAATTGCAATTAAAGGCAGAATCGTTTATTTATCGGGGCTCTGGCTGACGCTTATGTTCATATATACGGCCTGGCTACAACTAATTTTTATAATTTATAACGTACATATTTCAGTATACTTTCAAGAAGAAGAAACCAAAAAAGGTTTCGAAACGTTTGACCATTCTTCTAATAATATAGTTAACAGACAGCTTAGGATAAAACCTAAAATCAAAAAGTACTTCTATATCAGAGGAAGAGGGCCCGAGCCTCACAACCTTTACATTAGCCACCGAGATCTACTGCCCGCAACATATGTTTGGCAATCAGGGTAGGAAAAGGGAAGCAAACTCTATGGACGCGATGATTTGTACATCCTTTTTTGTTCTTCTCTCAGCTGTCTGTACCCGTGGTGAGACAGCCATTTATAGTTATATCAGAAACTGCTCAAAATTGTTTAAAGAACTAATATTTAAACTATTTTGACTTAACGAACGTTATGATTACAAATGATTTACTGTATCCTTTAGTAACAATATTTTGAGAGCTACAGAAAATAATATTAATAATTTATAGTCTCCAAATCCATTGTAACATAATGTTGTGTCTATTTGTGCGTGGGCGAGTATATGATAATGATATTAATTTTTTACTGTGTTTCGGATTATTCTCTCTCAAACCAGTTTACCGACCTAGAATTTCCCCAAAGACGTTTAAAACACAATTAAAATACATGAGATATTCGAATGCACCTAAGAAAAGTAATTTATGGAGACATACTGTAACTATAAAAATTTACCCGCTTATTTAAAAGCTTATGCTTTTTCAATTATTAATAATATACAATATATGTATGCAGTTCAAATACAACAATTCAGACAATATCTAGATTATTTCTGTGGATGTTTTACATACTTTCCTCCTTCATACAGTAATGCAATGACACAATAGTGTCATTGTGTCATTGTATATATTATAATAATAATATATACTATATAATAGGAAAATGCATGTTGATCTGAGCGAGTCTTCCGAGCGCCGGCGACGCTTCCGCGTGGGAGAGCTTGGGTCACGTTCCAGGTAGTGTCATAAAAGAGCCGCCCGCGTCCGAATAGAAAGGAAGTATGGAAACAATTGCCCCTCGTCCAGATGTTACCACAAGCCACACAGATTGGCGAATAACAGATCATAAATATTTGTGAGGCGACAGAGTCCTCCTTCCACCAGCCGCTTTCAGGCGTGTCAACGGTCACGGCTACTTGCGTCGGATGAGTGCGTTTGAAGTGAATAATGGAATATGCAACCCACGCGGGTTGCAAATTTCGTCAAGGCTCTCGAGGAACAAGGAGAAATCCGTCTGTCCTCCCCCTCTGCGCCGTGGACATCGTCTGAGAATTAAGTCAGTTCTACTTATAACTTCAGTAGAATGTCGATAATCCAAAATAATAACAATCGAGGTGTGTCAGGTTAGCACAACCACCACAGCACAGTCACATGAAACCATTTGAAGTATTTAGTACTCATATACGACTGATTTATCCCCCCGAAATGAAATTGATTGTTACCGTTTATTAACTAAATATTGTTATGGCGACTTGAGGGTTGTGCTACCATGTTAGTCATTTCACTACGTAAAAACTAGAATGTAGAAACGGGCATAATCGAATAAAACCTATTGGGAAAAAATTCATTTATTACTCCAAAGTTATATTTGTGTTTGTTGCCGTTTAATAAATAAATATTATGCCTGCAAGAGCGTCATGTTGCCATGACAGTCATTAGTGTGCGAAAATTAGGGAGTAAAACGTTTCCAAAATTGATATTCCTCAGCTGATCTGACCGAAATCAAGAATCTGCGAATTTGAAACGAATATTTTGATTTTTTGTGATACATTTCAGGACGCCTTAACATTTTCAAACATTACTAAAGCTGCCTCCAAATGTTTGCATTTTTCCTTCGAGTAAAGTAAAGAACGGTTAAAAATATCTCAGGTTTTATTTTCGTTGAACACTGAATTTTCGAAAATTCAGAAGTTAAATTTATATAGGCAAAGTAGTAAAAATAAACTACTAAGAAATAGTATAATAAATATTATAATTGTTGTTACTGTTCCTTCAGCGTAAGTGGCACCCAGACCGATTATATGAACAAACGAGTAATACGGAGCCCCGTTAAAACAAAACGCTTCTGCCTTTAATTCCATTTTTAGACCTGAGAAAAAAAAATGTCACTGAGTAACGAAAACACACTATTAAGAACATGTTTACTGAATATTATAATTGTTCCTTCAGTATAAGTGGTAGCCAGGCCGATTATATAAACAAAAGCCTAAGACTGAGGCCCCGTTAAATAGACGCATGTGCCTTTAATTCCATTTCTGTGCCTGGGCAAACGAAAATTAATCCTGGGGAAACGATAACACACCATTAGGATGTAGTATGCAAAATATCATAATTGTTGCTTTAGCGAAACGCTTAGCAAAACCAGATAAAAGGTGCGAATTCGCTTTCAGGTCTGTCTAAGAATAAACGTATCTGCTATTAATTTCATTTCTATGCCTGGGCAAACAAAATATATTCCTGGACAAACGATAACACATTATTAGAATGTAGAATGCAAAATATCATCATTGTTGCATTAGCGAAACGATTTACACAACCAGATAAAAAGCGCGGATTCCCGGGCTATCTATAAATAAACGCATCTGCTTGTAATTTCATTTCTGTTTCTGGTCAAACGCCAATTCATCATGGGCAAACGATAACACACTATTAGGATGCAGTGTGCAAAATATAATAATTTTTGGTACAGCCAAACGCTTAGCAGAGCCGGAGAAAAAAGAAGCGGATTTGCCTCCCGAGCCAACTAAGAATAAAAGCTTCTGCTTGTAATTTCATTTATGTTTCTGACCAAACGCAAATTGATACTGGGCAAACGATAATACACTATTAACAAATAGTATACTGCATATTATTTTTGTTACTTCAGCGTACGTGGTAGCCAGGGTGTTTATATGAACAGAAGCGTTATATGAACAGATCCCCGATAAATAAATGCTTCTGCTTTTCATTGCATTTCTGTGCATGGACAAACGAAATTGTCTCTGGGCAAACGAAAATACACTATTAAGAAATAGCATACTGATTATTATTATTGTTCCTTAAGCTTCAGCCAGGCCGATTATATGAACAGAAGCGTAAGCCAGAGCCCCGATTAATAAACGCTTCAGCCTTTAATTTCATTTCTGTGCCTGGGCAAACGAAAATTGTCACTGGGCAACTGATAATACACTATTAAGAAATAGTATATTAAATATTATTATTATTATTATTATTATTATTATTATTATTATTATTATTATTATTATTATTATTACTTCTGCGTATGTGGTAGCCAGGACGTTTAAATAAACAGAAGCGTAAGCCAGAGCCCCGATTAATCAACGCTTCTGCCGTTAATTCCTTTTCTGTGCCTGGGCAAACCAAAATTGTCACTGGGCAAACAATAATAAACTATTGAGAAATAGCACACTGAATATTATAATTGTTCCTTGAGTGTAAGTGTTAGCCGGATCGATTATATAACAAATACGTTAGTCGGAGGCACCGGTAAATAAACGCTTCTGCCTTTAAATGCATCTCTGAGCCTGGGCAAACAAAAATTGTCACTGGGCAAACGAAAATACACTATTGAGAAATAGCATACTGAATATAATTGTACCTTGAGTGTAAAGGTTAGCCGGATCGATTATATAACAAATACGTTAGTCGGAGGCACCGGTAAATAAACGCTTCTGCCTTTAAATGCATTTCTGAGCCTGGGCAAACAAAAATTGTCACTGGGCAAACGAAAATACACTATTGAGAAATAGCATACTGAATATAATTGTACCTTGAGTGTAAAGGTTAGCCGGATCGATTATATAACAAATACGTTAATCGGAGGCACCAGTAAATAAACGCTTCTGCCTTTAAATGCATTTTTGAGCCTGGGAAAACGAAAATTGTCCCTGCACAAACGACAACACACTCTTACTAAATAGTATACTGAATATTATTATTGTTACTTCAGCGTAAGTGGTAGCCAGGCTTATTATATGAACAGAAGCATAAGCCAGAGCCCTGAATAATAAACGCGTCTGCATTTAATTGCATTTCTGTGCCTGGGGAAACAAAAATTGTCACTGGGCAAACGAAAATACTCTCTTAAGAAATAGTATACTGAAAATTATTATTGTTAATTCAGCGTAAGTGGTAGACAGGCCGTTTAAATACAGAGAAGCGTAAGCTAGAGCCCCGATTAATAAACGCTTCTGCCTTTGATTGCATTTCTGTGCCTGGGCAAAAGAAAATTGTCACTGGGCAAACGAAAATACACTATTGAGAAATAGCATACTAAATATTATAATTGTTCCTTCAGTGTAAGGGTTAGGGGGATCGATTATATAAACAAATACGTTAGTTGTAGGCACCGGTAAATAAACGCTTCTGCCTTTAAATGCATTTCTGAGCCTGGGCAAACGAAATTTGTCACTGGGCAAACGAAAATACACTATTGCGAAATAGTATACTGAATATTATGATTGTTACTTCAGCGTAAGTGGTAGCCAAGCCGATTATATGAACAGAGGCGTAAGGCAGAGCCCCGATTAATACACGCTTCTGCACTTAATTGCATTTCTGTGCCTGGGCAAACGAATATTTTACCTGGACAAACGAAAATACATTCTTAAAAAATAGTATACTGAATATTATTATTGTTACTTCAGCGTAAGTGGTAGCCAGGCCGTTTAAATAAACAGAACCGTAAAATAGAGCCCCGTTTAATAAACGCTTCTGCCTTTATTTCAGTTTCTGTCCCTGGGCAAACGAAAATTGTCACTGAGCAAACGATAATACACTATTGAGATATAGCATACTGAATATTATAATTGTTCCTTCAGTGTAAGGGTTAGGCGGATCGATTATATAAAAAATACGTTAGTCGAAGGCACCAGTAAATAAACGCTTTTGCCTTTAAAAGCATTTCTGAGCCTGGGCAAACGAAAATTGTCACTGGGCAATCGAAAATACACTTTTACGATATAGTATACTGAATATTATTATTGTTACTTCAGCGTAAGTGGTAGCCAGGCCGATTATATGAACAGAAGCGTAAGCCAGAGCCCCGATGAATAAACGCTTCTGCACTTAATTGCATTTCTGTGCCTGGACAAACGAAAATTGTCCCTGGGCAAACGAAAATACATTCTTATGAAATAGTATACTGAATATTATTATTGTTACTTCAGCGTAAGTGGTAGCCAGGCCGTTTAAATAAACAGAAGCGTAAGCCAGAGCCCCGATTAATAAACGCTTACTTAATTGCATTTCTGTGCCTGGACAAACGAAAATTGTCCCTGGGCAAACGAAAATACATTCTTATGAAATAGTATACTGAATATTATTATTGTTACTTCAGCGTAAGTGGTAGCCAGGCCGTTTAAATAAACAGAAGCGTAAGCCAGAGCCCCGATTAATTAAACGCTTCTGCCTTTAATTGCATTTCTGAGCCTGGGCAAACGAAAATTGTCACTGGGCAAACGAAAATACTCTCTTAAGAAATAGTATACTGAATATTATTATTGTTGTTTCAGCGTAAGTGGTAGCCAGGCCGTTTAAATACACAGAAGCGTAAGCTAGAGCCCCGATTAATAAACGCTTCTGCCTTTAATTGCATTTCTGTGCCTGGGCAAACGAAAATTGTCACTGGGCAAACGATAATACACTATTGAGAAATAGCATACTGAATATTATAATTGTTCCTTCAGTGTAAGGGTTAGGCGGATCGATTATATAAACAAATACGTTAGTTGTAGGCACCGGTAAATAAACGCTTCTGCCTTTAAATGCATTTCTGAACCTGGGCAAACAAAAATTGTCACTGGGCAAACGAAAATACACTATTGAGAAATAGCATACTGAATATTATAATTGTACCTTGAGTGTAAAGGTAAGCCGGATCGATTATATAACAAATACGTTAGTCGGAGGCACCGGTAAATAAACACTTCTGCCTTTAATTGCATTTCTGAGCCTGGGAAAACGAAAATTGTCCCTGCACAAACGAAAACACACTATTACTAAATAGTATACTGAATATTATTATTGTTACTTCGGCGTAAGTGGTAGCGATGCTTATTATATGAACAGAAGCCTAAGCCAGAGCCCCGATTAATAAACGCTTCTGCATTTAATAGTATTTCTGTGCCTGGGCAAACGAAAATTGTCACTGGGCAAACGAAAATACTCTCTTAAGAAATAGTATACTGAATATTATTATTGTTAATTCAGCGTAAGTGGTAGCCAGGCCGTTTAAATACACAGAAGCGTAAGCTAGAGCCCCGATTCATAAACGCTTCTGCTTTTATTTGCATTTCTGTGCCTGGGCAAACGAGAATTGTCACTGGGCAAACGATAATACACTATTGAGAAATAGAAAACTGAATATTATAATTGTTCCTTCAGTGTAAGGGGTAGCTGGGTCGATTATATAAACAAAAGCGTTAGTCGGAGGCACCGGTAAATAAACGCTTCTGCCTTTAAATGCATTTCTGAGCCTGGGCAAACGAAAATTGTCACTGGGCAATCGAAAATACACTATTACGAAATAGTATACTGAGTATTATATTGTTACTTCAGCGTAAGTGGTAGCCAGGCCGATTATATGAACAGAAGCGTAAGCCAGAGCTCTGATTAATGAACGCTTCTGCACTTAATTGCATTTCTGTGCCTGGGCAAACGAAAATTGTCACTGGGCAAACGTCAATTCACTATTGAGAAATAGTATACTGAGAATTATCATTGTTTCTTTTGGGTAAGTGGTAGGCGGGTCGATTATATTAACAAAAGCGTAACTCGGAGACACCGTTAAATAAACGCTTCTGCCTTGAATTCCATTTCTGTGCATAGGGAAACGAAAATATTTTGTGGGTAAACGCAAATACTTTATTAGGAAATAGCAACTTGGGCAAACGTTTTACGAAAATATTTAAAATATCTGATTTTTTTGGTCAAATTGGATTTGCCACGAAAAATGTTTTCGTGTATTTTTTTTGTTTGGGTAGCAAAACGAAAATTTTTGGTGGTTTTCTGTGGGTGGGCAAACGAAAATTTTTTGTGGGCAAACCTGG
The DNA here is from genome assembly GCA_011170035.1 of Teleogryllus occipitalis. Taxonomy (NCBI): domain Eukaryota; kingdom Metazoa; phylum Arthropoda; class Insecta; order Orthoptera; family Gryllidae; genus Teleogryllus; species Teleogryllus occipitalis. The sequence goes on along the minus strand of BLKR01016653.1, from coordinate 1,362 downwards.
GCAAACCATATACTAAGTTTGGTTGAAATTGCAGATTATTTCCGGTCAGCGTGAACTTGGCCCGAAAATTTGTTTTGCGTGTAACTCTTTTTGTCTGGGGGTGGGAAAATGAAAACTATTGGTGGGCAAACCTGGGCAAACGATAGGCAAACGATATACTAAGTTTGGTGTAAATCCCAGATTTTTGCGGGCAGCATGTATTTGGCCCGAAAATTTGATTTGTGTGTACCTTTTTTTCTGGGGGTGGGCAAACAAAATTTTTTGGTGGGCAAACCTGGGCAAACGATGGGCAAACGAAATACCAAGTTTGGTTGAAATCCCAGATTTTTTCCGGCCAGCGTGAAGTTGGCCCGAAAATTTGTTTTTTGTGTAACTTTTTTTCTGTGGGTGGGCAAACGAAAATTTTTGGTGGGCAAACCTGGGCAAACGATGGGCAAACGATATACCAAGTTTGGTTGAAATCGCAGATTTTTTCCGGCCAACTTCACGGAGGTCTTCGTCTTTGAATACTTGTATTAGCCTTCATGAGAGTATACGTTTGTCAAACGTTGCATTTGTTTAATATTATGGGACATACTATTTGAATTTAACAAAACATACTCTGCAAGAACAATAAAATGAAAGTATACAAGAATAAAAAGTCGAAAATGTAAAAATTATAACAAAAAAATAAAATAATAGGAATGTACAAAAATACTCACAAATTAGTTTGAATCACTACTCGCGTATTCTTCTGTTGATGATTCTTCTGAGTATATTTCTTTTGCCTCATTCCTTGATTCTAATAACATTAAGAGTTCAGGTTTCACTTTTTTGGGCACAGTTGCAGGGTTAGCGCGTAAGCTCGAAATGAATGGATCTGAGCTAATAAGCAGCCTTTGGAGCAAATCCATATTTGTGTCTGCTCTTGGCGTTTTTCTTGTGAATAGTTCTCTGTATTGTCGGTTGTGCTTGTTTCTGGACTCCTGGGCTTCTTCAGAGAACTGTCCAATTGGCAAAATACATGAGGACATAATATCCTTTCCATGAAAAAGTACCTTGTGCACACTAACAGGCATTGGATACCACGAAAACTCTTTCACGTACAGTTCCCTTGTCTCTGTGGTGTACTCATCAAACTTTTGTAAATTAATTTCGAAATTACCATTTATGCATTGTAAAATAATATCAAATCTTTTTATTAGATCTAAATTAACACCTGTTATTTCAGAGGATACTTCAGCATGTTTGAAAAATTTTCATGCTGTGTTGCCGTCGTTTGTTTTACCACTTTGCTTGTTGGGAATATCAATGAGAAGGCCTAACTTACTTCTAAATCCATCTTGCACGTGCTTCTTCTTTTTCGCCACTTTCGCTTTATTT
>BLKR01016652.1:0-22791 GCA_011170035.1 Teleogryllus occipitalis | reverse complement strand
CAAGCTATGGCCCCACCTCATTCAATCCAAACAGAAACAGTGTGAGATAGATATGCTGTGACCTCTCGATGCAATATAGAGGGGCTCCGTCTTGCAGGAAAATAATTTCACCCATGTCGTATTGAAGTTGTGACATCTGGTAGTTCTATAACATTTACTAAATATGTAATTCTGGATAGTCTGCTCATTAAAAAATTGCCCATAAACGTTGACGAAACACAATGCACCAAACATTAAGTTTTGGTGGATAGCATGTATGTTCCAAGGTCTCCTTCGGATTCTCTGCGCCAAAAATCCGCATTTTGTGGCGTTTAATGGTATCACTAATGTGTAACGTGGCCTCATCACTGAACACAATATTTTCGAGAAAATTAGTGGTACCACAAACAACAATTAGCACGTTCCGCTCCGCTATACGTCTTCAATGTAACTGTGGTGTCACTGTTACCACCACACGAGTAACCGCACTCTTCTTGAGAATGAGAAACTAGAGACACATCTGGTGGCGTATGATTAAAATATCAAAATACGGCGACAGTTTTGAAGAGCACCGGGATAAATATCAGTCAATGGCTTCGAAATTATTTCATGTGACTTTTAAGTAACTAATTTAAAATCATCCTGAATAATAATAGCGTAAATGTACGCTTTTAACATCAATCCAAGCGACTAACGATAGTAGACGGAGAATAAAAAAGGTTAGAAAGTCTTGCATGGTGAATGTTAGCAAAGAAGAAAGAAGTACAAACGTAGTGTAGGGTAGAAAGAGATGGCCATGTGAAAAATATTGTGAAATAAAAGGAAGTCTCAGGTTGTCAAAGAAATGCCACATTGTTTCAGAGAAGAGCAATGACCAATACAAGGTCGCGAAAACGCAAGTGTGAAGAGAGTAAAATTATAAAAAATATTGAGAAAATTACATGTAAATGAAAATAAACAGGTCGATTGAAATGGGTATTTCATGTTGACGGGGGTGTAAAACAAATAAGAAACGTTGTCGTAACGGAGTAGAAGAAACTGATTATGAATAAACCCGTGGAAAGTGTTATTGTCATGATATGTTGAAAATGCCACAATATCGCTAGTTAATGTCAATGACCTTGTTTCATCTGGTGCGGGGAAGTTGTCACGGTTCATTATAGCCCTATTTGAGACCATCACAAAATTAAGAAAATATGTCAATTTGGTTTATTTGGAACATTTATTGTGCGAAGAAACAAATAAATTTTGAAATGGACAAAATGACAGAGATTAAGAAAAATATGAATAAAAGAGACGAAAGTAGGAGGTGATGAGAGCGAAAATTTTAATAACAAAGTTTGTTTATTACTAGAACACGTCGAGTAATTTCCGTGTGTTGGAAGTAAATAATAATAATAATAATAATAATAATAATAATAATAATAAGCAAATATGCAAATTATTAAAGAAAACAAGCTAGTAAGTATAGTCAGTGGACAGCCAATATTATGCAACAATATTATTATATAGCCAATTTAAGAACATTCGAGGCAGAGGCGAAGACAGATGAAAGGGGGTATTATGGTTGAACAGGGAGACAAAACATCGCGATGGTAGAGGAAAGACGCAAACGGTTGACGCAATCATTTTTTGTTATTTAGAGTTCAAACTGTAACTAATGCCATGCAAGACGTTGCAGATGCCATGCAGATGAAATGGAATTACAACAGCAGTGTCAACGATTAATATTTGTGTGATCATCGAAAGGGATGAAAATAGACAATAAATACATCTAATGTAAGATGAAGTGATGTAGCAGATAATGTTCAATAAGCGTTAAAAGAATAAGAGCGAATCGGAAGGTAGCCATGGCCATGCATAATCCATTGATGATGTATGAATTTTAAAGAGAGAATTTTTAATTTGTGTGTGTGTGTGTGTATTGAGAGAGCGAGAGATCTATGTATATTTGTGTTTGTGTGGGTATTCATTGTCAGTTAATTGAATGAGGGTAAACTGTTATATGGGCATTGCTTATGTTTTACGTATTTATCAGTAGTCGTAGCGGCGCACCTAATAAGGTTGATTATTCCATATTTATTACATGGTAAATAACGGAATAATATACGATATTGTAATCATAAAAAGGTGCAATTATAAATATTACGGAACAATCTAATGTGGTTACTACAAAGTAGATCAGTTCAATTAAATTTGCCACAAAAATTTCACATCCTGAAGCCCCGTATTAGACAGGGCCGGCCACCCACACTATATTCAATTTTCTTTGACTAGTAAGTGATTCCTATTCCAGGATCGAAGTAGGGAAATAGTGGTTTAAATAGTAAATAAATCAATGAGCTACGTAGGGGCGGGCTAAGTTATTATGAAAATTAATTAAATAAATAGGAATGACAAACTCTGGGTCTCAACAGGACACGGTTATCAGTATGACGAGCTGTGACCATTATCACCAGAAATAAATAAAATGAAATAAATTCATTTGACTCACGCGATAAACATTGCAATTATCTTTCTCAGTTACATCATCCTCAGATTGCATTCTGTTCAGATATCTAACTCTGTCTCTCTCTATCGCTCTCTCTCAACCTCCATCTCCGTCTCTCTCAATCTCCGTCTCTCTCAATCTCCGTCTCTCTCAATCTCCGTCTCTCTCAATCTCCGTCTCTCTCAATCTCCGTCTCTCTCAATCTCCGTCTCTCTCAATCTCCGTCTCTCTCAATCTCCGTCTCTCTCACTCTCCGTCTCTCTCAATCTCCGTCTCTCTCAATCTCCGTCTCTCTCAATCTCCGTCTCTCTCAATCTCCGTCTCTCTCAATCTCCGTCTCTCTCAATCTCCGTCTCTCTCAATCTCCGTCTCTCTCAATCTCCGTCTCTCTCAATCTCCGTCTCTCTCAATCTCCGTTTCTCTCAATCTCCGTTTCTCTCAACCTCCGTCTCTCTCAATCTCCGTCTCCCTCAATCTCCGTCTCTTTCAATCTCCGCAAATCAAACGAGTTTTCACGACCGCGCCACATTAATGAAACAGTGGCACTCCACAAGAAAATGTTGTTTCATTCCTTCTGCGCGACAGTTTCGCATAATTTTCAGGGATTTCGAGGAACTACAAACAACTTTGTCTTGAAATCCGAGAATTCCTTCTGCAAGTCTACCAACCCTTACTTGATCCTGCATTCGACGAAGCCAAAAGTGGCACAGAAATGGCCTCCACAACAAAATGCATTCAGAAGTCGGCTCATCAACTTATAGAAATATAAATTTAGCAGCTTATTCTGAACAACGTAAGTGTGAGACAAAAATGGGTGTAATTTTTATAGTTTATATTGCTATACCTGACTTCTCTTGATGATTGGGAGAAAGTCAAATTATATTTGTTAAAACATATTATGCCTTACTTTTAACTTTTAATGTCTTTCTTGTTTTGAATTAACTATATATTTCATGAACGCTATGAAAAATAAAATTGGCTGATTTTCTTTGTCAGGAAAACTCTTTTATATGTGATTTGATTTGTAATTGAATTAAAATTAATACTCCTGGTTTAACAAATAAAATTAAAGGAAGACTAAGGAATTTTTAATTCAAATATTTGGTGATTGATATTTACGTTAAACATCAAAACGTTTAATTAATTGTTATAATCTAATAAAATTAAATTTTGGGATGTGGATCAAGGGATACCACAATTTATTAGAGGTCGTGAATTCTACAATGGTAAAATTAAATTTAAGTACGCGGGCACAAATTTATGACTATTTTTGGGGTGACACTGCGATGCCACGATTTCGTTAATATTTTAGACCATTCATTAATAGAGTGAGTAAACCCCTATCAGGTGGGTTTAGATATTCACAATTAATATAGTCGAAAGGAAACGACATTTCACAAAACGTCACGAATTAGACGCTAATTCGATTTTAAAAAGTTAATTTTTATTGTGTTACAGCATAGAATGAATGAAACAATTCAATGTCATACTTTTTGTTTTATTTCATAACTGTAAAAAAGTGCAGAATTTGAATAGCATTATTAAAGCAAGACAAGGAAGAGGCTAAATACTGCTCCTATATTCTAATGAACTAATACCATTCTTCGTAAACCACACCCAAATATTCAAAAAATTCTGTTTCAACACAAAAACGTGATTTATGAAATTTCAGTATCAACAAATAAGCTACTTTGAATTCTGTAAGTACACCTGTAGTTCGACAAAAAATGAAAAGCATTTTTCACTTAATAATTCTAACCAATTTATTTCAAGTACATTCTTTTGAGTGGTTTCACATATTAACATAAGTAATACCACAAGTGATTAAGGAATTAACGATAAATCTACAAGGCGCAAAACATAGAGAAAATATTCATAATATAAAAAAATTAACTACATAAAGAATAATTATTTAAAAAATTACTTTTTCCATTTGTCCAGTCATTCAGAAAGTTTGAAATCGCTTTATTCACTGTTTGTGATAAAGTTTCAATATTTATTACACCGCAGAACTATTGGAACTGTTTTCTAACGATTTTTCTGTTGGTTTCTTCTTACGTTTTCAGCCATTAAATTGCATATTAGCTCATTTATTTATGAAAGTGAAGTTTCACCGAAACATTTTATGTTGCTTTAATACTTACTATGTTTGTTTTCATAGAACAACGCAATAAACACATTCACAGTTTATTCCGCAGAAATTAATGAAAAAGAAACAACTGCACATAACGTGAATTACATTATCGGGAAAATTTGATAATTTTTGCTAATAGACACCTCGCTTTGCCTGATGTTTGATTGAATTCTTTCCTACATATTGATCAATGAGCTCATTAGTGGTATAATCTTTTATTACTACTTACTTGTTACTCCTAACCAGAGTAGTTGATCTCCCTTTGGAATATGATACGGAATCATTTTGAATTTTAAACATTGACTCTGTAGCATATGCACTGATTGCTTCACCTTGTTCACACTACGCTTATTGGCAGTAATTTAATTGCCTATTCGTAGGCTCTTGAATTATAATTGTACGTGATAAGCATTAATCAGTAATTACTTATGTCTAATGAATATATATTATGTGTTTCAGGCGAAAGAAAGAGTTTTGGAAATAAACTGTCTCCCATACAAATGATGGATCATATACAAATACCTTGCGAAGAGAAAGAAGAGCCGAAGAAAAGTAACAACGGTTATTGAGAAGATGATTCTTTAGTATTATTTTAGACATTTAAGGCATAGACTCGTGGGAGGAATCTAAACAGAGAAGTTACAGCAAGAAGAAAAATATGACCATGAACTGAGAAAGGAACCGATGGAGTGTGGCTAAGCATAGAAAGAACTAATGTATTCAAATGTATGCTTGTGTATGGAGAAAAAAATGGTTCAAATGAAGAATATTAAAAACTTGCAACTTATTTTAGATATCACATTTACTTTGGAGAAGAACTTAAACAAAAAATAAGAATTGAATAATGTTACATAAACAAAAAATTAATTTTCGTGACGAAAATTTTAAATTGCGAATCATTGAAAAAATTATTTACGTGTTTTGGAATTTTATTTTTACTTCCAGCGTAATAACGAAAAGTGAACGTTAACATTATGTGTGATTTGTAATTTGAAATTTATCTTCCTTTTTAATAATTAATTTATATAGAAAAAGTGAATACATTTGATAGTTTGGGAAAACTATTTACGCCGCTAAAATGTCCTATAAATGGGATTTTAATGGCACGACGTTACATGTCCCCTTTTGAATTAATATCTAATAGTACCATAAAATTTTATTATATCTTCACAAACCTTATTCATGCATAAATCTCCGTCAAACACTTAACCTAATTAACAGATTTTTACTCCTTGATAAATTAATCCCCTGTTGATGACATTGAATATGATACTAAGATTACGAAATATTATTGTAGTGCTTTAAATGTCTGAATGGATCATGAAATGTAATCTCGTAACGTTTATCAATCTTTATTCTAATACCGATAAGAATGAATAAAAGGGATTCACGAATGAACTTTGTTTTGATTTTTTATGCATCTTGTAAAAAATATAAGCTTTATGAAATGAAAAGAACAATTATGTTAAACACAGCAGAGAAAAATCAATCCTATCTCAATTGAATGGGTTCTCAGAAAAACACCATTATTCCAAAAATCCATTTTGTGACCATGAGAAAAACGTCCACTTTCCTAACTCACTGTCCTAGCATACCTATTTTTTTTTACAGTCGTTTCCTTTGGGACTAATGCACTTTAGGCCGAGTCGATACTATCCTCTGATGCATAAACGTTCACACTGCATAGTGGCATCATTAACCCCAATTTTGGGCTACTGCGGATTTTTAGAGAAACCCTTTTATTAATTGAACAATTGGTACAGAATAAACAGAATTTCCAGTTTAAGACCATACAGCGCCTTTAAGACCTCTTTCAACGGGTCTACATGCGCTACAATGAGAAAGGTGTCGAGTGTTAGTGGTCGCAGAACGGTGTCGAGACCCGTTTGGTTGATTGATTGATTGATTTTTTCGTGTTTCCGGGCGCGTCAACGGCTCTGGTCATTAGTCCCGTTAGTGTAGTGCATGCTTTTTTTCGGGAGATAGCGGTGATCTTCCCCACTGGATGGCGAGATCCGGCGCCGACCTACCGTCGACTAGCGGGGTTTCCTCCTATCCAGGACTCTCCCACCAGAGGGTAGTGTGGGTAAGGGGAGAGGATAGGACAAGGAAGGGGAAGGACAGATTGCGCGCGGTCCGTGGCCCGTTTGGTAGGGCACTGCTCCGGCATTCGCCTGGTGTTGATCGGAGAAACCACGGAAAACTATCGATCAGAGCAGCCGACCGCTGGAATTCTCCTCCAGACAGCGACTGAATTCGACCTAGCTGGAAAGCTAGTGTCGAAAATCCTGCCGCCGTCAGGACTCGAACCTAGGACCTCCCGGTCAGAGACGCTGCAGTGACATCAGTTGACGCACTGAGCTACCGCTACCAGTACCCATTTGGTTAATGGGTGCAATATTTGTTTGAAATATTTTTGTTGCAGACAGTTTCCTGATAGCATACGTTATCGCGTTGGTGCTTTCTAGAAAATAATGACAGAAACGGAAATGGGTTCTGTCATTGCGATACGTCTACAAATAGGACTTATTTTTATAACAACACTTGAGTAACTAATTCCTTTGCTCTTCCCAGGAACACTTGTAGTGAATTGCATCTCTTCCTGTGGATAGCATTATCATTTATATTGCAGATAAGATCGTGTAGGATTGTGATCTCGTGGAATATAGTTTTCCCAGCTCTTGAATTAAAAAAACAAACGTTTTAGGAGATATAAAACTAATGGTGCTAAAACAGCACGTACTTTCTCGCCCGTATTTTCACGTAAAATTACGCGAAAAGTACTCAAAGTTTCGAAATATTGTAGAGCACCTTATTTAAAAATCTCTCTTTAAGGAACAGATCCCTATCTTGAATATTTTAGTTGTAAGAAGACTCCGAAAAAGTTTAAAGTTCTGCAATTTTCGAGAAATCATGGTTTTCCACGAACATGTGACCTATATCATTTTTTTTAAACGTTCTTCACACTATCCAACAACATAATTTAAGGAAAAACGTTCGAGCAATTTTTTTGAAAAAAATTGAAAATGTTCCAGGGGCTTCATGTAAATTACCCCCCCCCCCCAAAAAAAAACTAAAATACCGGTTTCAAATTCTAGGGGTTGGGACATCAGCCAGCTCGATATCAGTTTTGTAGCAAATCGGCTGAATGGTTTAGCGGCTAGCGTTGTTCACAGACAGACAGGTAGACAGACCGAGACAGAGACAGACAGACATAGACAGATAGACTTAACAGACTTTTTCTCCCGAAAATTTGCCTTTTTTCGCGCATCATTACATAACTCTCTCTACTCCGTAGAGAGAAAATACTATTTTCTACAATTGCATAAAATGTCGGAATCTGCGTATCGGTACCCGTACGTGAAGTATGCACGTGAAATACCCGTAAGTCAATTTAATCTTTTTTTAAAAAAGATGGTTGTCAAGAAAGGACTTCATGATTGGCTGTGGAATTATGTTTTCACGGCTAGAATCGTGCTACTGAATTGGGTAGTTTACAAAAACTAGGGAGAAACACATGCCTTCAAATTATCTGCATTGAATACATTTTCACTTATAATTATCTACTATTGTAATAAAAAATGGTATAGTACAATATTTGCAATTATTAAGAACATATACTTTCTGTAAAAATGTTAATGAAGACTAAATTTGAGCCGTATATTTCATTGGCGGAAAATTTTTGATGAAAAATTAGAAATCTAAACGTTTGCACATTCGACTAGGAATATCAGTTTATTATTTACAAATAAAATTAGAAAGAGAAACGATCAAGGAAAGACAACGAAATAAACAGAATATTAAGTATCGTTAGCCACACTTCTCCAAAGGTCCTTCGCAATAAGTTGTTCTTCTTCAATATTATAAGTCTTCTTCAATTTTTACTATTTTCGTTTTGATACAATTGTAGGAAATACGTTCATATTTCTGTCGCGAAATTCTTGTATTTCATGGATTCGGTTGAAATATTTGCCTGGACCAACGGTCTCGTCAAAAAATATCTCAATCTTGATCAATATAAAACCATTACTTTGTACACTTAATGTGGAAATAACTACTAATAACCATTAATAACATATTATTGGGTCACAACCTAGGAATAAAAAAGAATATAGCAATACCTATAAAAAACGTAAAATTCTTCTCATTTAAAAAATCAAATGTACCTACTTTTAAAAAGTGGCAAATCTCACTGTGTTTAAGCACTTGCTTGAAGCACCCTGGCTTCCTGATCACAAGGTCGCACATTTCACCTGATTGAGGCGATGGACGATTCAGTGGATGGAAAATTATTCTAGTGCCATGTCCCGCGTGTAGCATGTAACAGCAAACCGACAAATGCCTGACACAATTAAATCTTCTGTCTAGGTCGGTCATTATATGATTCAGACAGCGAACGATCAATTCATATTCATTCAGCTAGCGAACGACACAAGCAATGGAGTATGAGTAATATTGAAGCCGTGTTGGTATTTGGTTGGTATTTGATGGTTAAAAAAACAAATTGGTGGTAGCATAGGACTCTTGTCATACAAAAAACCAGATCATGGGGGGGGGGGTTACCAGAGTCCGGGCGTTAGATATGGGTTAGTTGGTTGATGGTTAGTGATTCCGAGCACTTCAACAACTAAAGTCATTAATCTCGTAAGTGTAGTGCATTTTTTCATCGGGTGGTGCCGATGATCTTCCCCCGCAGGATGACGAGATCCGGTGCCAACCTATCGTCGGCTACCGGGTTTCCCCCTAACCAGGTATCTCCCATCAGAAGGGCACCGCCCCAGCCGGGACAAGCTCTAAGCTCCCGACCGGTCTACCGGCATATGTGGTAGTGTAGTTCCTGTTAGTGTAAGTGTGGATAGGACAATGAAGAGGAAGGAAAGATCGCGCGCGATCCGTGGTCCGTTTGTTAGGATACTGTTCCGGCATTCGCCTGGTGTTGATCGGTGAAACCACGGAAAACTACAGATCAGAGCAGCCAGCCTCTAAAATTCTCCTCCAGACAGCGACTAAATTCGACCTAACAAACTACTGTCGAAAATCTTGCCACCGTCGGGACTCGAACCTAGGACCTCCCGGTCAGAGGTTGTGACATCAGTTGATGCACTGAGCCACCTCTCCAGGTCCGGGCGTCAGAAACATTCACAGTAACTATCAACAAATTCTTTTTAATTTCAAACCTAAATCGAATTATTTACAGTGTTTAGATAAATGTTGTCACTTATTTCCAAAGCAATTTTCAACATGCTAAAATACTCAAATAATAAATCCTATCGTCATGACCTTCGGAAGAAGCAATGTACTGAGAAAAAAGATCTAAAATACGTAATCAAGAATCAATAGTTTTAGGATATTTAATAGTGTGGCGAGGGTGCTTAATTTCTCATAATTTTTGGTATCTGTGCCCGTCCTTTGAAAAAATAATATTTAAGGATTTTGATGATAATTATAAAGATAATATGAAGAATAGGACTTTTGTTCAAAGGAGCCGATAAGTATGTCTCTCAAATTTTCAGATAATCCGTCATTTGTTTGGACTGATTGAATCTAGAGTACAGTTAACACATGACAATCAAATATAATCTTTTATGATTCAGGGAACAAAATCCAATTTCAAAGCAGTACATTAATCTTGATTCAAATTCAGATCCAAGTCCAACGGTTATTTAAATTCCGATTTATGTATTGTGCATATTGTGTTTTTAACATACTCAAATGAAGATATTAGCTTGAAAGTGTTCGATGCAAGATACACTACAATTAATACTTTTCCAATGTACTAAAATACAATACAAAAATATATGACACCATTTAATCAAGAGTTCCGTAAGTGTATTTTGTATACATTCTGCCTTAGCTATCAATCTACGTACTATTTACTTTTCTCTTTTAACTTTGAGAATAGTTAACTAACTCACCAAACCCGTGATGTCCTGCTTTTTTCAAGACGAAACTCACCTGCAAAAAAGAAATAAACCACATAATGGACAAAATGCAATGGACAATAAAAATATTAAATATTTTTTGTATACTATTCTCTAACCCGTGTACAAGTATTTTCTTTTGTATTCTATTCTTCAACCCATGTACACATACAAATATTTACAATACACTCAGTAACAATATCTCTCAAATTCCTTATTCAATGTCTTAATCTTGAATATGCAGTAGCTCCCAAATCCACCTTTTACATGAAATGCTGCAAATTAATACTGTAAAAAATAAGAGTTTGATAACAATATCGTTTTGAATCTCCTTGATACCGAAAATATTTTTCCCTAAACGTTCGTCCGTGAACAACACTAACTTCTAAATCGAACATAGAATTTTCCCAAAAATAGACATTTTACAAAAAACCTGGCCGAACTCTATGCGCAACGAATTTTAATAGATATTTTAATTCTTGGGAGTACTTCATATGAATCTTGTAGAACATTCTATAATAAAAATATCTCAAACTCTTTTCTCTCAATTATTGGTGAAAGTCCTTTTAACTAAAATAAATGGACACATTTTTAAAAAAAACTTCTGAATTTTTAAAAATTGCTAAGGTGATACTTTTCGAACCTGCTCTGCAACTTCACTATTGATGCTAGAGATTCGTTGTTAGCGCATTTTGTTATTCCATATTAAAACTTTAAATTATTTCAAGTACATTTTTCTAAACTTCAGTAGTTTTGGGGTAATTTAAAATCTGTGACAGAAATGCTGAATTAAATTTTCTTATTTTATTTTTTATTTTATTTTATTTTTATTTTATTTTATGTCAAAAAACAGTCCAAACTGCGTATGACGTGCTATGGTGAAATTCTAAAAATCCGGCTCCAATTTTTTTCTTTATGCGCATAAAGCACCAAATAGCATCATATAAGTGCCACTTAGATTAAAATAGTTTTTTGTAAATATTGTACTATGTATTTTTTCGGACGTTTGAGATTTCGTTAATATTTACACTATATAAGTACGAAATAACGGATATTGTGGATATTGCAAACATCATGGTATTTGAAGATACAAAATATCTAAATTGCCTGCTATGAAGTTGATAGAAATCTCAAACTTTTCTGCTCAGACCCAAATTTCTCAAATTCGACTCTCAATATATAGAAGTTAAACATGATATGTTTGTTTCAAGCAATTTGATAAAGAAAGTTTGCACAAGACCGCGGAAGTATCAGTCCATAATGTGCATTATAATTTTTATAATTTTATGCGACGTTTACCTTGAGAAATTATGTGAAATATTGTATTCTGTGCAATAGGCATGCCGTTAGTTATACATTTGAGCAGGGTAATAAACCAAAATATAAGGGGGAAGTATAGTATCAAGGTTGATTTTGAATAAATCAAAGTTGCTACAATCGCTTTCATCGCGTCATTTGTACAAGGTTCTTTTTCTGCTTGTACAAATAGTCCAAATTTAAATTGATCATTTATGACCAGTTTGGAAACGAGGAACAAAATCGAAAGAAGAGTTAAAACGTATGGTGTAAAAAGAATGATACAAAATAGTCTCGAAAACCTGCCAGAACCTTACTCAAGACCCAAGGAGGCGATTCCTAGCTATGATAAAAGCACATGGATCTTCACAAAGTATTAGAATTACCGAGCATTTTATTTAGTATTTTTAAGTTTTAGTGATTAGTTTCAATGTGTATGAATTGCAATGTTGTTTGCAAATGAACATATTTACTTTAATTTTATTTGTAATGAATGCAAAAGTTTATTATAACTCTTCTTTTTCTGCTTATACAAATAGTAAGGAATTTATTACAGATTAGTCACATTTGATAAAAATAATGAGTAGGACGTTTTGATATTAATTTTTTCTTATTTCAGCTATGTCTGTAAATACGAATGTTTTTTACTGGATTCCAATTAGATCATTTTATACTTTTCTTCTAGCTTGCTTTCTTCCTAAGTGATTCGCATAAAGTACCGTTGTGGCAAAAACATATTGACGTTTGTATGAAAATCACTATCAAATACAGTAAGTTTTACGATACTGGTCTATTTAGTTCTCATCTTCGTTTTAAAAATGTTAGAAAAATAAACGATTACTTCCGCGACAGAGTAGTATGAGAAATGGATGTCCGAGATAACGGAAAATGAATCAAGAACACTCGAATGCGAGAGATACAAGCAAAATCAAAACAACGAAACAATTATTACTATAAATAAACTGAAACAACAAACGTAAAGGATGTTTATCATTATTTGCATTTTTCAAAATTACATTTTAATATCCAGGAATTAAGTGTGTAATTTAAGTATTGTAATAACAATTACCGAAACGAGTGTATAAAGAGGGGGATAATTGAATGAGTGGTATGTTCAAGAAAAGGAGCGACGATTGGAACGAGTTTTCTTATATACCACGAGTGCAATTATACTCTTTTATGCACATGTTACGTTCAATATTTTTTCCTTTCTATTTACGAATAATTTAAATTTTGAGAAATTCAAGCACGTCTTTATAATTTGAGTCATATGTTTCATGACGTCATATTACTTCTGAAAAAGATCTATTTTACTGTGGCTTGCATTGTTTTTGATTACACGAAATATTTGCAAATGGAAGGTTCTGAAGATATTGCGGATAAAATGCTAGAAGAAGCTGACAGAGTCATCAAAACATTACTTCTCACGAAAAGTGAAGACAGGTATAAGGGAACATAACGTGTAAAAATATTGGGAAAGAAACTAGTCACTTCTGACACAGTATTGCTACAGCGTACTTTTTATACTGGTAAACACAACTGACGTTTGCATTTTTTACAATCGTAATCCAAAGATCACATGTTTACACGTAAAACATTTGATATATGCACGTTAAAAATTTTATGTTGTTCCATAAGTCAGCTAACATAACGTTTACTACCCCAATTTCGTTTTACTCATTCGTTGATTATATTTATTCATAGTTGTAGGTACGTAATATGTGATGTACGTTTTTGTTCATGGCCGACCGCAAATACCTTGTGTACGTCTCTGTTATAGTTTTTTAATTAAACGATTTGGCTCCTTTTCTGAATTTTGATTGTTGGGTGTGAATGTTTAATTGCACGGATGAATTTTAATTGCACGCGTACTATTAACATAAAGATAATCAACGATTTTCCATGGAATTAATGAGCATATTTAGTTAACTACACGAGAATGTACTGTAATAATACAGTAACAAACTGTAACAATGTTTGTCTCGGCCGGCCCGGTGGCCGAGATCGCTAAGGCAGTAGTGTCGTAGTGATCTCGGACCGAAGGGTCGCGGGTTCGAATCCCGCCTCGGGCATGGATGTTTGTGTGTGTCTGTGTTATCCATACGTGTTCTTCCTACAGTTTCCCCTACAGTTCAATCTATAGTGGTCGCTAATGACCTAGCTGTTGATGCGACCTTAAAAAAAATTTAAAAAAATGTTTGTCTCCTGTAACCTGATAACCTGTCCTTCGGCGAGCGCTCTCCAGCGTACGTGCGATCGCGATGGTCAAAAATCTGCGCGATTCATTCGGCATGCGCAGAGTCATGGCTGGCGATAAGTTGCGGCCACGCCCAGGGCCAGCCGTGCGCCATGCCCCGCGAGGAGGTTTGGGGGCGAAGGTCGAGAGCAGGCCTCTAGATCCGCGCACGCGACATTCCAAGTGGATTCGCAAACACAAGCTGTTTATTAGACCTTTCGAGTGGACTGAAGGCTACACGGTAGAGTTTCACGTACGCGAAACTTTCCACCGATTTTAATAGATTACTGTTTACTACATCTGAAAGATGGAAATCGGCTCTCTTAGCGTGTGTAGGTTCAATAATCTTGTGAAAGCACGTGAAGTTGCGAGACCATAATTGAAGCGTTGTAGTCCGAGTGCGTCTAGGTTCGAGTTACATACCGGCACAGATGGCTCAGGACATCAAATGATGTCTCAGCAGTGCCTCTATCAGAGGGCGACAGTGGCAGGATTTTCAAGATACTAGCTTGGTTGAATTCAGACGCTGTGTGGATGAGAATTCTAGCTGCCCTAATCGGTAGTTTTCCGTAGTTCCTCCGGTCACCACCAGAGGAATGCGGATCAGTACCTAAGAAACGGGTCCCTGATCGCGCGCGATCTTTCCTTCCTCTTCTTGTCATATCATCACTTGTTACTTACACATACTTACACGCACTACTCTACGACACATGCCAGGAGACCGGTTGGGAGCTTAGAGCTTGTCCCGGTTCGGGCGATACCCCGCTGGTGAGAGATTCCTGTTTTGGGAAAAACCGCAAACCCTCGGTATAGTTCGGCACCAGATCTCGTCATCCAATAGGGGAAGATCACCACCATCTCTCGCAATAAAGCATGCACTACGCTTACGGGACCAATGACCTTAGCAGTTGATGCGCACGGAATTATCAATCAATCGAGTTACATCTGCGACATGTGCTTCGATCAAATTGTTGGATCGGCTTCGACCACTGCTGCGATCAACATGCTAGGTAGTGTCCTCTGATCAAATCCAGGCAGATGGCAGACTACAAACCTAAACCTCGGCTCGCAGACTGTGAGCTATACGTCTTTCCTCTGTAGACTCTTCACTTCCAACCTTAAAGGCGGAGAGATGGGTCAATTGCACAGACTCGTATGACCGATCCCTTATTCGTCGAGATAAATCTCCCACTAGCGTCCAGAAAGCAGCGACTGTCCTTTTAATATTGAATATACGAAAAGCGGAACTTTAATAACACTCTTTCCTTTGCTAGGTTATGCATTATATTTGCTAGGATTGCAGAGAAACGCTAATCACGGAGGGATTAACATAACTGCACAGAGTAAACAATGTGAGACACAGTCTTTGCATTCATACACTTATTGAAGATAAAACAGCTGATTGCAAGTAAGGATGGAAAATTATGACGGAAAATTAAAAACGATAGTGAGGATGGAAAGCCATGCCAAGCGGTGAGGATGGTCAGAGAGGATAGAAAGTTAAGATCGGGCGGACTTTCATTCACTACCCGTCTTCATTTTTTAGTTCTCTTTGTTCGCTCACTTTGCCCACCTTCTTGGTCCTTTATTGTCACTGCCTCCTACATGTCTCTTAAATGTAGGGAGCTTTGCAACTATCGACTTACATACTGCCTCTAGCCAATGTGACAAAAGCGTATACGTGTGTTTGAAACTAAAAAAAAATCAAAATGTTTTTGCGGGTAAGGAGACTTAACTTTCTTCTCTTAGGAGGATTTTGTGCCTCGTTAATAAAGCTCTAAAACCCTAGTTATACTGTTACCATATTACCCTTCATATATTCAGCAAGAACAACAAACAAAAAGAAGTAACAATTCATTCATATTACACATCACAACACAGCACATAAATGGAGTAAATATATTCAACGGAAATCATACTGGCGTGGCCATTTGTCATTGTCATTAATACGAGGGATCAATATGAAACAGTTTTTAACATATAACGCAATAATTTAGGCCCTGCAAATTATGTAAATAATTATATGGCACCCGTATCAATTGTTTCACCCGACAACACGTGCTTGTTGACGGAAAGCTTCCTTAGGTGACTTAAGCGCTCATCTATTCATGGATTGCTACCACAATAAAAATCAGAAATATAATATTATTTCATCCCTAGAATTTGAACATCTCATATGTTAACAAAATATAAATAAAAAATATGCTGCCTACGTAGGTAAAAGTCACTTCGTCGTTACAATATAATTGAAAACTACAATTTCCTCATACCACAATCAGCGATATGAGTTCATTGTCCAAGTATAACATGCTAGAAGACCTTGGACGTCAAACTACGAAATCTGCTCCGCGGAAGGTCACTTCATCGCCAGTACAGTAAGGCCGTGATGCAATCTCGATAAGTAATTGTGAACAAGAAAATAAACAATTTTTTATTGATAAGAAAAAATGTACTCGCTCCGTTGGCTTTATAGATCTTTCGGGCTCTGAAGAAGTATTTTACTTTGCCATTCATTAAAAAGGAAAGAATGCGACAAGACATGCCAGGAACAAATCTGCCCTGAACATCTCATCGAAGGCAATGAGATTTCATATGAAAAGTAATTCTGTGTGGCGTCGTGGAGAAAAACACACAGACATTTACAAGTATGTACAAGTTTATTTACACGTATGTACAATAACCAACTTCTGCTCCGAACCTACACACTTGTGGGTATTTCCCTGTGGATACCCCACATAGCTAGGGAGGCCCCGCCTCGTCTGACGCTACTCCCGCGCCGCTACCGTGACCTCGTCACCCGTGCACTAGGCACGACACGCTCCAGCCTGGGCGTAAAGTTTTGCGCATCGCGCGAGGTTTCCAGTATAAAACCCACCGGGTGACCTCGTCGTTTGCGATACTTCCGCTCCTCCTCCCACCCACGGCCGCCAACGTGACGCTACATCTGTTTTCTGGGTCTCTGATCGGGAGTTCCTAGCGCTTGAGTTCCCTTTCCTTCCTCTTCCTTGTCTCCTATCCTTTCCTCTTACACACATACACTAACTTGCACTACACTACAACATATTCCGGGAGACCGGTCGGCAGCTTAGAGCTTGTCCCGGCTGGGGCGGTGCCCCGCTGGTGGGAGAGTCCTGGTTAGGGGGAACCCCACTAGCCGACGGTAGGTCGGCGCCGAATCTCGCCATCCAGTGGGGGGGGGGTTCACCGCCATCTTCCGAAGGAAAACATTCACTACACCTAATGACCTCAGTAGTTGACGCGCCCGGAATCTCACTCACTCAATTGACACCGACGGTCACGAATTTTTGACACTCTAGATAGCTAGATCGCATTCAGCCGATCTGCGAAGGAGAATTTTAGCGACGTCTGCTCTGGTGGGTTCTCCGATCAACATCAGCAGTACCCTAAAGGTCCATTCGCAATGCAAACAAACATGACACATAGAGTAAACATTAACATAAGTGATAGACTGAAGTATTCACAATGTCGAACATTACGTAAGCAAAATAAGTTTCTATTGGCTGTGAGACATTCTAGTTTACTATTGGTTGGATGTGAGAATCGATTTCGGGATATCGACTGAGTCCATGACGGGGGGGGGGGCTCTTGCCATGCATTGTGTTAGTTCGTCTATCTATTTATTTGGATACTCGATTTCGAGTTAACGTATTGTGATTGGTTGATTTCTTATTTCTGACATAAGCATAAGCACAGAAGCTTGGCGCTTGCAAGCTATTAAGTAAACGTCCTAGTGTTATGCTTAAGGCGGCTCCACACATTCGTTATTCGACGAACACCGAGCAACCGCTCGCCGAATCCGGAGTAGTGTGGATGAGTTGCTTGCTATTTGCCGAATGACGAACATTCGGGGTTCGCCCTACCCACCGCATGTCGGTCTTTTGGACACATCAAAGGGAGCGAACATTCGCCGAACACGTCAGCTGCTCGGGATTGGGCGAGCGCTAGTTCACTGCTGGGCCAATGCCGCATGTGTGGAGCCACCTTTATGCGAACGCATTGTGAATGAGTCCGCTTACGAACATAGTCCTAACTTTTATGTTAACGCCATGCTTATGTTTATGTTTGCATTGTGAATGGGCCTTAACGGGTCACAGACCGCGTATCGTTTCCTTCCTCATCCTTGTCCTGTCCTCTCCCCTTACAATATTCTACATTTTTTGTTCAACAACCACGCTTCGGAGCAGGAGCGGTAGCTCAGTGCATCAATTGATGCCACTGCAGCGCCTCTGACCCAGGAAGTCCTCGGTTCGAGTCCTGACGGCGGCAGGATTTTCGACACTAGCTTTTCAGGTAGGTCGAATTCAGTCGCAGCCTGGAGGAGAATTCTAGCGGCCAGCTGCTCTGATCGGTAGTTTTTCGTGGTTTCTCCGATCAACACCAGGCGAATGCCGGAGCAGTACTCTACCAAACGGGCCACGGACCGCGCGCGATGTTTCCTTCCTCTTCCTTGTCCTACTCTCTCCCCTTACACACACACACACACACACACACACACTAACATGCACTACACTTCCACATATTCCGGGGGACCGGTCGTGAGCTTAGAGCTTGTCCCGGCTGGGGCGGTGCCCCGCTGGTAGGAGAGTCCTGGTTAGGGGGAACCCCACTAGCCGACGGTAGGTCGGCGCCGGATCTCGCCATCCAGCGGAGGAAGATCACCGCCATCACCCGAGAAAAAACATGCACTACACTAACGGGACTAATGACCAAAGCAGTTAACGCGCCCGGAAACACGAAAAAATCAATCAATCAATCAACGAGCCACAGACCGCGTATCGTTTCCTTCGTCATCCTTGTCCTGTCCTCTCCCCTTACAATATTCAACATTTATTGTACAACAACCACACGTCGGGAGACCATTCTGGAGCATTGATCTTGTCTCGGCTGGGCGTCGCTCCAGTGGGGGAGATTCCTGCACAGGAAAATCCCTGTAATCCGACGTGTAGGCCGGCTGCGGATATCATGTTACACTGACCAAGCATACTGCCACCTTCAGGCTGTAGCGTGCACTACACTCACGGGACTAATTAGAAAAATTGTTGATGCACCTAGAAATAAAAATACTCATGTCTCCTGGCCTAACTATTCAATTCGGGAGATACCCCCTTCCCAACTCGCGTCATTAGCACGACAAAGAAAGCCCTTTCCTCTCATCTTGGGAGAAATCACACAGTTTCTTACTTTAACTGTTTTATGTAAAGTTATATTTGGAGGAAGGGATCTTTCTGGTAGATACTCCCCTTTCAGAATGGCAAGAAGAAATAATTTCCAACAAAATATTTTCTGCCTTAATCCAAATCAAGTCCTATACCAACAATAAATATATTTGTATATTTATAATACACCCACAATATATATCTTATAGCAAGCTTTTCCAACTTCGAACACATCTTGAAATAATAGCCACGTCTAATTTTTTTCACGTAATGCATAGGTAGCTTGGATCTCACTCGAAATTTCTGTCTATTTAATTTTTTTGGCTTAACATAACGAAAAAAACCCGGGCCAGGATATTAGAATTTAAGTTTGCTTATGTTTCGGTAAATCTATAAATTTCTTTAAACAAAAAAAGGAAGTGTAAAGCAAAATAGAAGCAATGAAACGAGGTGTACTTGGATATGGAAGAAAACTGTGAAAGAATCTCTTAAACTGTTCATACTTTGCATGAACGAAATGTTTAATTCTGCAATATGCTTAAATAATTTTCAGATATTTAAATTTGGTCGGATTTCAAAAAATTACATTGTAATATTTATGTCATGTATATTAATTTATACATGACATAAATATTCTTTTTACATATATTTTTACATATTCTTTTTATCGAGTTTATAAATTTATTCAGTTATCAGAACAACCGTAGTAATTGCGTATAATAAGTTATTTTTAACTTTGGCTTTAGTAAACAAATCTTTCTGCACGTTCATGTGAAGATGACACTTGTAGCTAACTGATTATAGAACCAGTTGAATTTTCCCCAAGAACATCTATATATAATTCATATTCAAGGATGTAAGCGAGCCTTGACTTAGAACCTTGGAGAAAAAAGAACCGAAGGTATGAGCTGGGACAGCGGTATGATAAAATGTGATTCAGAGAAGTACTTGAACTTTTCAAATGCACTTATCGGAAAAGGCTACATAATATAATGATTTGTGTATTCAAATAGTTGCAGTAAGAAGAAGGACGTATTTACAGTTTCTATGTCTTTAGCTTTGTGCAATTCTCTAATTTCATAATTGTCGAATGCCTTTAGATGGTAGATGCCAAGAATTCTACTCAAAATCTTGGCATAAGAGAAAATGCGTAATTGTCATAGAGGATTACCACAAATTACCAGAAGGTTGCCGTAAAAAAGTGTGATATAGCTAAGCAACTGATACGTTAATTTAGACAATCGTCAAAGAGCTGAATAGCTTAGAGAGTAATGAAATGCTCCTGGGGCTTCATGTAATGTATCCTTCAAAATTCAAATTGCGGTTTCAAATTCAAGGAGCCGCAATATCAGCCACGTTGATTGGGAATATCAATGTTGGAGAAAATCAGCTGTACGGTTTAGCCACTAGCGTTGTTTACAGACAGGCTAACAGGCAGATGTTTTGCGGGCAATCAATTTTTCGGTATGAAGACCCCACAAAACATGGATTCTTGCTTCACAACGTGTTAGAGGATTTTTTCTGAATTTAGCGACAGGATTTATCCACTTTTTCGTTATCAGAGCCCGGCAAAAAGAGTTTTTTTGGTCAATAATTTGCCGTTTTTACGTTTTTGCTACCGCTCACGCATTGGAGAGAAAGTTATATAATGCTGTGCGAAAAACCGCGAATTTGTGGCAGAAAAACTCTTATTACAGGGCCCTGATAACGAAAGAATGGATCATTTCAGTTACTAAATTTAGAAAAAATCCTCTACCACGTGGTGTAGCCAGAACCCATGTTTTCTGGGTTCTTGATACCGAAAAATTGATTGCCGGCAAAACATCTGCTCGTCTGTGTGTGAACAAGGTCTAGGGGGTACTTTGCATGAAGCCTATGGGATATTTCAAAATTTTCGAAAAAATGGCACCAAATGTTTTAATTAAATTTTGTGGTCGATACTTAATAGGCGCTTAACAGAAATGGGCAGGTCTCATGTTCGTTGAAAACAGATTTTGTCGAAAATGCAAAAGTTAAAATTCTTTTTGGTGTCTTCTTCCAGCTAAAATATTAGAGTAAGATTTTTTAACGAAATATGTTCCCAGAAGACAGATTTTAAAATAAGATCCTGTTCACTTTTTCCAAATTTTGAATCCGTTTTTTAGTATTTTAATTTTATTTAAAATATTTTTTTCCGAATTGTTTGATTAAATTTTGATCTCGGTATCGGGCGCTTGAGAGAACGGTGCAGGTCTCATGCTCGTTGAAAATTCTGAGTTTTTGAAAACTAAAAATTAAAAACTTCTTTGGTGTCTTCCTACAATTACAATTGTAAAAAATGTAAAAAACCGTTGAGTAGTGAGATGATTTTTTTCTTTGCTCTAGAAGCTCATGGAGAATAAAAGTTTCTATGAGAAAAACTTCAACGAATTTTACACCCTTTCCTCCTGCGCCTCTGACACAGTCTGAATTCATTTCCAACGTCTGTTTGTATACTTTTCAAACTTCACTCTCAAAATGGCTACGTACCGCGTTTGGACACGGGCGTTGAACCTAAACAAATATTAACATAAAACACTTGTTAGTCTTGTAACTTGGCAGATACACATTCCTTTTATACCAATGTACGAGGATCATAGTCATGCAGCCCAGATAACCCACACATCAGCCCAGACCAGCCCTGAGGAAGACCACGAAAAGATGGTCGAAACGTCGGCAACACAGCCTTCGACGCGGCGTCACCCGGACAGACAAGATCATCCATCATAGTCATTTTCTGCGCATTTAGCGACGTTGATGGAAGAATGTTATTTCTGAAATACTTTCATACTAATGGTTTTGATTCAAATTGCTGTTGTAGTGGCCACGTTCGTTTAAAAGTGGTATGCAATGAAGGATCGAGAAAATATTTAATTATTTGCAAATAAAATTAAGGAAATATAGTAATATTATTTGGAACTCATTGCCTGGAGAACCGTTTCCTCAGATGCAGACGCAGATTTTTAATTAGATTGATGAACTGCGCAGAGGATGGATGTAATTGTGTTATTCCTCTCAACGCATTTAGCGAACATGAAATAAAACAATATGAAAAACTATGTCAAATGTAGATGACATACTACAAATATTATACGATGCAAATGAAGAATGAGTTTGTGAAACTATACAGCGATGAATTAAACAAGAAAGCAGAATAATTTTGACGAAAAGAGCGCAAATAAATCATACATTTGTATATGTTCTTTCTGAATTCTGGGTGAAAAGTTTCGTAATTATCAATCGTTCCTGCGAGGATCTCCACCTTGACGCAACGCGTCTCCAAGCCCCGTTAAGGGGCGTTGAGCGCTTTAGCACTGGGGAGTAATCCTCCATTAAAGTGCTTTTTACTTTTTAATCTTTGTCAAGTCTCGTCACGTCGCAGTCAGTCATTGCCTTTTATCCCTTCGGCCAGGGGCTCGACGGCGTTAGATCCCGGGGTTCCTGGCCGGTCACCCAACCACGAACCCGCGAGTCTCGAATGCGCTTAACCTTCGTGACTTCACGGAGCGTAGTAAACGCATTCGGCTAGCGCCGCCGGC
>BLKR01016651.1:0-22807 GCA_011170035.1 Teleogryllus occipitalis | reverse complement strand
ACCTCCTCGAGATTTTTCAAAATGCGTATTTTTAATGTTTGTTGGTTGATTGGGTTTAAGGGCGCTTCAACGGCTAAGGTCATTTGCGCCCGTGTCAAATTATTTTAAGACCAGTGCAAATTGCAGTTCCAAGCTAATAAAGAAAAATTAAAATCTTTAATAGAAAGTAAAGTAAAACTGAGAAGGGACGTAACCTAATACAAGGGTTTGGCAGAAAATTGCCAGATAGTTTTTTCTTAAAAATCTCGGACTAAAAGCCAATAATTGGCATTATCATCTTCTCTCAGATAAGGCTGTACAAGCCAGTCTCTCGCAAAAAGCCAAAAAGCTTGCAGAGAGAAGATTCGTCATTACTAAGAATCTCCGCAAGGGAGCTAGCAAGGTCATGCCTTCGACGGCTCTCTCTTATCTTAACACAGTGTAAGAGAACATGCTCCACGGTAAGATCTATTTTGCAGTATTCGCATATAGGGGATGGGTCCCCGTGGAGGAGATAACCGTGGGAGAAATGGCAGTGACCGATTCGGAGGCGTGTTAAAATGATCTCCTCTCGCCGAGCATCACGAGATGAAGAAGACCAAGGATTTATGGAATCCTTAATTCTCGTGAGCTTAAAATCTGAGTTATGCCACTCTGTTTGCCATTCACTGCGGATAGAGCGTTTTATAAACAGCTTAGTGTCTTCCGTGGGGACTGTGAAGATGTCTAATTCTCTTTTCTTCGAGGCAGACTTTGCTGCCTTGTCAGCTATTTCATTTCCTCTTATTCCCACGTGTCCAGGGATCCAACAAAAGACTAAAATATAGTGGCGGACCAAGAGATGGTGGATTTGCTGTTGCATGGTTATTGTCAGTGGGTCACAAGAGGAGGAGGAGATGGATTCAAGAGAGCTTTTTGAATCATTGCAGATCACTACTTTCTTTAGTGACATCGATCCAGCAAATTTAAGTGCTTCCAAGAGCGCATACTTCTCTGCGGTATAGACGCTGCACGAAGAGTCTAGTCGAAAACCTTGCGTGGATCTACTGCAGTAGTAGGCACATCCGACTTTGCCGTTTTGAGAGGAGCCATCGGTGTAAATAAAGTAATGGCCAGAATACGTAGATTTTATCGCCTCAAATTCCGATAAGAATGTACTGGGGGAAGTTAAGGATTTAGGAAGGTTAGACAGTCTAAGATCTATTATTGGCCAGTGTAGTTTCCAAGGGGAAACAAGGTTTCCGGGGGGGGGTTCACAGGGTTGGGTAGTTTTATATGAAGCTTCTGTAAGAGCATACGGAGACGGACCCCCAGGGGATGGGGTAATGACGGTCTAAGCTCATATGAAGTCAGGTGGGTTGGATGGAGGACTGCTTGACGCGAGGGAGTGTCAACATTGGATAATTTCGCGCCATAGGAGGCAATCAGAATATCCCGCCTTCGGCTCAGGGATGGTTCTCCAGCCTCGGCCAAGAGGCATTCGATGCGACTCGTGCGGTAGGCACCTGTACTAATCCTTATGCCAGCATTGTGTATGGTATTTAATGGCCGGAGGGTTGATGGAGACCCATACACTATGCATCCGTAATCCAAGATAGGGCGGATGAGAGTTCTATACAAACGCAGAAGACAAACACGGTCTGCGCCCCAAGAGCTACCAGTAAGAGTGCGAAGGAGATTCATAGGTGATACACATCGGCCCTGTAGTTTACGGATGTGTTTTCGCCAGGTTAGGCTCTTGTCGAATGTGAGTCCAAGGAAGGTTGCGGATTCAACGAATGGAAGCTGCTGTCCTCCAAGAAAAAGGTCGGGGTGATTATGGAGGTGACGGATTCTGCAAAAGTGCATGCAAGCGGTTTTTGAGGTAGAGAATTTGAATCCTGTTTCTTCGCTCCATTCATGGAGTTTGTTGAGCACAAGTTGTAGTTGCCTCTCAATGACTTGCACGCTCTTGGAGGAGCCAAAAATTGCAAAATCGTCAACGAACAGTGATGCTTTCACAGGCTCCCGGATAACTGATGCAATACCATTGATAGCAATGGCAAACAGAGTGACGCTCAAAATTGATCCCTGGGAAACACCGTTTTCTAACTGGTGACTAGAGGATAACACGTCGCCAAGGCGGACGCGGAAAGATCTTGATGAAAGAAAACCTACTAGAAACAAAGGGAGCCGTCCCCTAAGGCAAGGTGCGAAGAATACCGTACCTCCAGGTGGTGTCATACGTTTTCTCTATATCGAAGAAAATTGCTACCAGGTGCTGACGTAGCACGAAAGAAGTGGAAATCTGCGTAGCGAGGGTGACTAAGTGGTCCATGGTTGACCTGTGCTTCCTGAAGCCACATTGGAGAGGTGTAAATAGGTTCCTTTGTTCCAGGAGCCAGACCAGACGTGTATTTACCATTCGCTCTAAAAGCTTGCACACACAGCTTGTGAGCGAGATTGGGCGGTAACTTGAGGGGGTTGTTCTGTCCTTTCCTTCTTAAGGGATTGGAAGGACGATGGCCTCACGCCAAATCCTTGGTATAGCATGTTCAGCCCAAATCTTGTTGAAAATGCCGAGGAGAAACGAACGAGCGTTTTCAGGTAGGTGTGTCAACATTTGGTTATGTATCTGGTCTGATCCTGGAGCAGAATTTTTCGCACAAGCGAGGGCACCGGAGAGTTCCTCCATGGAGAAAAGGGCATTGTAATCTTCCTCCACGCGACTCGAGAAGTCTAATTTACAATTTACCATTTTTCTTTTCGTGTTTTGAAAGCCAGAAGAATAGTGTACGGAGCTGGAGATTTGTTCGTAATGAGAGGCCATTTCTTCAGCAATTTCTTGTGGAGAGGTTAGGAGATTGCCATTTACCATAAGCCCTGAAATAGACGGCGAAGGGAGTCTTCCACCGATCTGTCGGACCTTTCTCCACACAAGTTTAGGGGATGAACGGCAAGAGAGTGACGAGATGTAGGCTCTCCAAGACGCAGCCTTACTTTCCCGTATCGTTAACCTAGCTCTGGCTCGGGATCTTTTATAGTTTATTAGGTTTTCCATGGTTGGGAACCTACTAAGTGTTGCCAATGCCCTCTTCCGATCCCGGACCGCGGTGGCACAACCAACGTTCCACCATGGCACAGGGGGGTGTCGTGCATGTCCTGACGACTTCGGGATGGCAAATGAGGCCGCATGAAGGACGGCGTTATTAAAATGGGCAACCATAGCATTGATTTCGTTTGGGCAGTTTTCCGATATTCGTAATTCTTTCTTGAATGTTTCCCACTAAGCTCGGTGGATTAGCCACCGAGGAGGGCGAGCAACGTTCAGATCGGGAATATTGAGGTTGACCCGAATGGGAAAATGGTCACTGCCATGCAGGTCGCCAAGGACAGTTCACTCGAAGATTGTAGAAACGGAGGGACTACAGAGAGCTAGGTCCACGGACGAGAATGTGTTAGAAGCTACGGAAAAGTGTGTGCTTTCGCCAGAATTTAGGAGAATTAAGTTTTGGTTATCTGTGATATTTTCAAGTAACCTGCCTCTCGTGCACGACCTTGTGCCACCCCAGGCAGGGTTGTGGGCGTTGAAGTCCCCCACAATGAGAAAAGGTGCAGGCACCTGAGAGAGCACATCTTCCAGTTCTTTTTGTGACACAACTTGTCCAGGCGGGATATAAACGTTGCAAATGGTAACAGAAATAGTTCGGAAATTTACACGAACGCAAGATATCTGCAGAGTGGTTCGTATGTCTATTTCTTTCGATACCAAAGAGTCTGTGATAAAAGTGGCGACTCCGCCATGGGCGCGGAGGCCATCGTCTACGTCTTGCCAGTAGCAACAAAAGCCGCGTAGAGAGAGGGAGTGCTCAGAACGGAGATGTGTTTCCTGCAGGCAGATAACCACGGTTCTACGTATAGTCATTATTTACTTCAATTCATCCAAACGGGTTCGAAAGCCATTTATGTTCCATGAGAGGAGAGCCATAGTTTCTAGTTCTTAGGTTTTGGGTTCTAGGGTGGGTTATGTATCAGGTTTCTTTTTCTTCTTTTTCCTTCTTTGTTGGAAAATAATGGCTTGGTTCATGCGGAGTTTCTCATTCCCGGCAGAGTCATCTTGACTACTGCTGGAGAGGGTCGCATGTATTGAGACACCACGGTCCCTTGAGACAGGCGACCTAGATCTAGCAATAGGGCCTGTCGGCCTCAGCTTCTCTTGATGTGTTTGAGTGTTGGTTGAAATATTTATGGTTTTTGTTTCCGATTTTGTTTCAGGCTGGACAAGAGATTTGGGATTTGCATCTCCGCCGATGTCATCAAAGGACACCTGGCAGGCAGCATCGCGCAAAGTGGAGGCTTTAGGCATTTGGGTTTCAGAATTGACTTTCTTATGTTGACCCACGGTGTCAGCGAAACTTCGGGCCATGTCCACGGGGTTTCGCGTCTGGTAACGGCGTCGTGCCTCCGGAAAGGAAATTTTCTCCGAGACCCTGATCTTCTGGATCTCTCTTTCTCTTAAGAAAATGGGGCACTGGTTGGAATTAGATGGATGTTTTCCACAACTGTTTACGCACTTTGCCTCGGCGGAGCAGTTAGAGTCATTACAAACCTCCCTTCCACAGTGCACGCAGACTGCGGCGCTCATGCAGCGAGGTTGCGTATGGCCAAACCTCTGGCATTTAAAGCAGCGCAGAGGGTTTGGAACATACTGCCTGACACGGAGATTGTAGAAGCTACACGATATCTTCTCTGGTAGCGATGGACGGTCGAAGGTCAGTATTAGAGTTGAGGTAGGAGTGAGTACCCCATTTACTCTCCGCTGAATCCTGTAAATCTCTGACACACCATATGGCTCAAAGAAGGCTTTCAAATTTTCTTCCGATTCGGTAGAGAAGTCTTCGTGATTTACCACACCCTTGCAGAGGTTTAGGGTCGGGTGGGCGGACACATGCACCTGGAGGCCGGCTATTTCTTTGAGGTCAAGGATCTTGCTGATCTGTTCGTCAGAGCGACATTCAAAAAGGATTGTGCCGTTTCTCTGACGGACCACCGACTGAACTATAGGAAACTTTTCAATTTTCCTGGCAAGTTTGATTGGGCTGACACTCTTCATAGTTTCATTTTCTCTTTTACTTGACATGACGAGAAAGCGGGGCTTAGTAGGTCTGTCTGACTCATTACAAAAAAAACTCTCAAGATTTACTGTTTCACCAACAAATCTCCTTTTCCTTATGGAAGAGGGCGGGGGGGGGTAGGTTTTTTATCCATTAAGAGGATATCAGATTCATCCCCGTGGTCCCCACCCACCACGGAGCCCAACAAGGGGACACTCCATCGGAATGCCAGGGTTGCCACGGGGATATAGTGGGGGTATACCACAGCCCTGCACCGCCGTGGATCCCCCCGCTCACCCTGAAGTTCAGTACAAGACCTAGTCCAAGCCGGTTGAGTGGGTTAGCTCCCGATCGCCCGTCTAGAAGAGTCCGTAGCCAAAGCAAGTGTATTGAGACCTACAAGGAATGTTCCCCAAAATACGTAAGAGCACGTATCCCTGGATGCCAAGAAAAAAGGAGCACGAGGAGAGTAATTGGGAAACAGACAGGCCCCTCAACCGCCAGGACATACATTCCCTCCGACACGGGTCGCCATGCACGGCAAACACATGGGTGGGCCTTCAGCATACAGAGGGAGCCAGTGAAATAGAAGAGGGAGAAGAAAAGAGACAGGATGGTATAGAAGAATGAGAGTGTACAATGGGGAGAAGAAAAGTGACTTGTGAAGGAAAGGAATACTTGAGAGCCCTCTCTGTATCCCCCCGTCAGGACGTGGACCAACCCACCTCGACCGGTATTTTTAATGTAAATACGTTATTTTTTGATTTATTGCATTGTGAATTATTTAAAAAACATAATTTGCTTAATTATATTTATTTAAGAGTAGGTATGACTAGTATTTAGAAAATAGAGTGGCTGAATTACAATGAATATTACTGTACTTCCAAAAACAGTGCAATAATTCGTTGTAATTCAGTCTTCTTCACTCTGAACTGTTGTCTTGTGATTCAACCACTCTAAACCGTTGTCTCTTGCACCCAGAAGCTCAGAAGCTTGACGTGTTACGATCCTTGAGTGTCGCACTTTGCGTGCTAGTGCAGCTAGTGCACTGTGGACCGCACTACGGTGCTCTGTAGCTCTTGTGATAGATGAAAAGTAGATACCGCATGTACTGCAGCATCTTTTTTAGGTCACCACGTACACTTGGCCAATAGTGGTCATAGGGCATGCTGAGAAGGCGTGCGAAGGTTGAATGGGTAGGCAGTGGCGAATAAGGATGAGAGAAAATGATTTTCCGTCATGCTTTTTAGGGTCGGGGACCGTCAACCTGAGTGATAGGGTATGTAGGTGGCAGAAAACGGTCGTGAAGAATCATATGCAGAGCACTGTTTTTAGCGAAAAAAGAAGAAAAAAACAACAACAAAAATCCCAACAAAAAAACGTGATATTTGCTGAGACCCCCCCCTCCCTCCCCATGTAAGATTAGGTGAGATTCGCTTGACCCCCTCCCCCCTAAAGGCCTCACGCAATTTATGAATGGCCCTTTATTGATCATTTGATGAGCTAATAGAGGGAGATCACCAACCCGATAACCCCACAGTATAATTTTGCCTCATTCAACAGTATGGAGAAGACATTGATAATAGATAGCAAACAGAACATCTGTTGTATATTTTCGAAATGTTGAATACAAAATATTAAATTACTGCTGGTATCGAAACCAGAAATATATATTGCAGATGCACATCTGAGTCTTTAAAATGGCAGCAGACCCATACACAGGTGCATCAAATACAGGAATACCTACAAACAAACAATTTCTTACATAATGTTGAATCGATCATACCAGATACGTTGCCTTTATTGTTTGAGTCAGTGATTTTAACACTCAAGAATGGTGTAATTGACTCATGAAAGAAAGCAATGAATATTGCTGGGACATGCTGTCGTGTCAACAGTATCACTTTAATAGTAACTTTAGTAGTGACTCTAGAAGTAAGCTTTTTCTGTTCCCTTTTCACAGGGTTAGCACATATGTTTACATGAAATTTAGATCAAAGCTCCTCATTGATATCTTATTTTCTATTGGATTTGCTTCATCATACTTTGAAACTTCATTACTTGAAACATCTTATGTTCTGTTAAGTACTCAAAACTAAATAATGAAGCATTCTGTCAGTTCATGTTTGAAAAAGTAGATCATAATGGGAACACATTGGATGGTCTAATACTTTCCGTGCCATGGGAGTAATAATGACAATAATTCCCCAATCTGCAATTGAGCTAATTCTACAACCAAATCATTGTCAGCAATGCTTGTTATTTGCTGATCTCATTCATATTGACAGTTTTCATCTGCATTGATTATAGATAAAATCAAGGAAAACTTCATATCATTTGTGCTCACAATTTATGTGTGTATAGGACAGTTCCTTTTGCGATTCCATAAATTCAGTCGCATTCTCTCTTCCACATAGGAAACAATAGGTTTTGAAATAGTATCTATAATGTGATCAAAGAACTATTGTTATACCTGACTGAGTTGACACAGAAATAAATTTTGGATTAATAAACTACTTATGAGAAGTTTTGGGTACAATCACATCCTCCCACAAGAACAATTTTTGAATTGGCACAACTCCTTTCTTCTTCACCACAACCACTTGACCTTCTTTCAAACTCCTCTCACATATAAAACACACTCCCGGTATACACGTTTTTTTTTTGTGAACGTTTTTATTGCAAACCACCCGTTCAAAAACAATTTTTTTCTCAAAAACCACTCCAAATTTTTTCTTAAAATTTTCTCCTCATATGTAACAAAGGATGTTAAAAGAATTGATGCCAAAATTTTCAACAAACTCTCCGAATTTTAAAATTGGTTAAACAACTTTTCAAAACTACACAATTAAAGATAGATATTTGTCTTATACAAAATGTGTGTTGAAAACAGCATTTTAGAAAAAAAACTGGTCATTTACATGTAATTTCTGGTTGAAATTAATGCAAATTGTAAAAAGAACCTTTTCTCAAAAACAAAATATTTTCTTTAAATTATTTCTATGAATAAAACAAGAGACACTTAAAAGAATGGTGAAGGTCTCATTTTTGTTGATCTCTGTTAATTTTAGAAAATTGCATGTTGGAAGTAATGGGTTGAGAAAAGTAGATTTTTAAGTGTCCGTCTGGGTTGAACTGTCAGACTGTGTCCATGGCGTGGAGATAAGGTGCACATGTTAACTGGTAGAGTAATATTGAAGATCAATTAGAAATCATGCATGAAAGTATGTGCTGTTGAGCATCACTAGTTTCTTAATGAAATCATTTCTTCAAAATTACATCTTCAGGTCTGATTATCAACCCCTAAATGTTTGAAAATTACTTATTACCAACTTTTTTGAAGCATTGGGAACGTTTGAAAGAAAACTCAGCCTTTGTTGTAGTGATTAAATGAAATTTTTGTGAAACGTAAGTACATGAGGTAGAATCTCAGCATGGGCCAAACATTTTCTTGTTTGGAAAATACTTTTGTGGGTTTAAGATGTATTATGTAACTGTTACAAATAATGTGAGAAAATTCATGCTGTTTTAGCTCAACTAGCTTCCAACATTATCCTTCATATCAGTTCTTTTGTGCATCATAATCTTTAGAAAATTACACTCAATAATGATTGTAATGAAAGAAGAATATCATGAAATTAGACTTTTAACAGGAGAAAGGAAAACAAAATAGTTCTATGAGAGTTTGAAATGTAAGGATGAGATGCAGTGTAACTTGAATATTACTCAACTAAAAAACAATTATGATTTATTAAATAATTGCAGATGGTTTGTATGTTTTGTGTAGAGTTATTCTAAATTATCAGAAATAAATGGAAAAATTGAAGGTAAATTTATAAGAAAATAATATTATATTA
Organism: Teleogryllus occipitalis; assembly: GCA_011170035.1. Lineage (NCBI taxonomy): Eukaryota > Metazoa > Arthropoda > Insecta > Orthoptera > Gryllidae > Teleogryllus > Teleogryllus occipitalis. The sequence goes on along the minus strand of BLKR01016651.1, from coordinate 13,878 downwards.
TTAGTATTACCTATATTTTGAAGACACTCACTTCAGTTATCTTCAAGATGATATCGTGAAATGAACTATAATTTAGAATTAGCAAGAATTTGCATTAGAACTTACATTAAAATTTCTGAAAGTTTGATGGCAAGAACTGATAAATCATGTATACTTATTAAATCTATTACTCTAAATTAGATTATAACACTAAAATACATTTCAAAATAAATAGACTACATCAAGTACTTGGAAACATGAGACGAAACAAACATGTTCTCATTGTGTTAAATATATTAATGGCAAAGGTTACACTACTGATTGTATTAATTTTGGGTTTGAGTCTTCTTTTTTCTATTATAAGACACCTTTTGAAAAGATTATCGAAAACATATTATTTTAATGATATAATACATTTTTTCCTCAAAACAGATTTCAGTGAGAATACATGTTTAAAGCATTTGAATTACTTTTCAATGGCAAACATTGAATGCTGAGGAGCTTTAAAGCAACTCTTTCAACCCATGTTTCAATAGTAAGCCCATTTGCTTTTATTTACTTTCCTTATTGACATTCCAATATTTTTGATCAAGAATTAGGCCTGTTGAATAGGAGTAGCAAGTGAGAAGGATAACACACTTGTCTCTTGAATGTAGCTCTGTATCTTGAGGTTTGGAACAATTGTTTTCAAGGTTCTACTTTGGGAAATGCTGTTTTGAAATCAAGTATATCAAGTAATTCAACAGTGTATTTATGTGTTTTAGTACATATTAACTACAAAGTACAATTTTATTTTTGTTGTTTTTTGTTTGAAATATTGATTTGGAGCTAGAGCCCAAATAAAGCTGACAAGAATTTTGTAATTAAAAATTTGGAAAAAATTTAAGCAGAAGAAAATATGATTGTTATATATAGAACAAAAACATTAGGTTTCATTCCATACTTTGCAGGAGGAGCAGCCATCACTTAACTTTCAATATATTTTAACAACACAGTTCTAAATTTACTTACTTATTCCTAAAAATAGTGAGAAAAAAGTCTTGGAGAAATTCAATTTTTTCGCTAACTTACCAATAGCAAATAAATAATAATTCAAATCTAATATCATCAGAATTATTGTTTTGTCAATTTTAATCACAATTTTACCATATTAGTGTAAAGTTTTACAACTTTTCTTGATGAAATGCAATATCTGTATGTGAAATGTGGTTTTATTTTTTGTATATCTTTGGTTTATATAAACCTTACATGTTTGTCATAATTGTATTAGAATTGAAAATTTTTAACACATTTTTGAATTCTGTTTCATTTTATAATGACTTAAAATGTTCCAGAATTTATCTTAAAAGACCAGATGCATTAGACATGTGGAAATAATGACATATCTTCATTGATTATTTGAAAAACTTTACAAGTGAACAATATCTTCTATGAAAAATTAATTTTGAAGAATTATAAAAATGTATAAATATATTAATCTTTTTAAATTCATATAACTAAGCTCTCCTGTTAATTTTAGTATAATTGTACATTTTAAAATTAAGTATGGCATTATTAACTAATATAACTTTAAATAACAGAATGTTCCAGATCATGGGATTTGGTCAAGGAATGCTGAATAATAAATATATTTAAGTGTCCAGCCTTTTTGAATACATATAATTCCCTTCTCAGAGCTGTAAAATTCAAACAAAAAAACTTTTAATACTAATTGGAAAATATACATATAATCTGGATACAAAATACAATAATATTTTCATACCATGACAAAAAGTACAAACCTCTATCATATCCTTCCAAAAGTACCAAAACGACAGCACAGAAATATTTTTTATTATTCAGCCTATCATGAGCAAATCTCCGGATCCAGAACTTCCTTTGATTTTTCAAAATGATAGTCATAAATCTTACTAAAAAAAGTTATAAATTTAAATGATGTATACATTCAGATAAAATACTCTTCATTGAGATACTCTCTTCACAGATATGATATTCTATTCACTGAGCTTGGGATCTTATCATTACCTTGCCAAACATTACTTAATGGTGGGAACATATTTTCATGCAATAAAACTGATATTTATAATTACAACTCACGTCGTAGAAATCACTTTCATCAGGTGTCAGTATCAACAGCTCACTACAAGAAATCCACATATAATAAATGTATACTACATCACAACACATTACCAGATGATATTAAACAATTATAATCAGTACACAAATTTAAGTTTAAAGGAACATCATCTCTGCTGAATTACTGTTTCTCTAAAATTAGAGACTATACTGATCAAAAAGAAAAATATTGTTTATTTTAACAATGATATATAATGCATTAATTTACATTTGTATTGTATAATTTTTAAAAAGGCAATATGCCTTTAACAAGTAATGTACTTCACCTTCTGAGTCAATGACCCCCTCTCGATCAGGTTTTTGTCCAGTTTCCCTAATCCATTGAACAAATGCTTAGATGGCCCCGTGTTTTGCTTCTGAACATAAATAGAGCTTCACTATGTGCACATTTTCCTTTTGCTAGTAGTGATAGGAGTAGAGATAGGAGTGTGTTAGAATTTTGTTAGGAATGCAAAAGATTCAAACTTGCAATTTGTTTACATCGGCATATAAATTTTCTGTAACTTGGGAACAAAAATATAATAATAATAATAATAATAATAATAATAATAGTTATTATTATTATTATTATTATTATTATTATTATTATTATTATAATTATAATTTTAAGTCTCTCGCCCTAAGGGGCCATACAGCCGACACCGGGACCTTTAGAGAACCAAGGTGCCTGCTTCGCTTGCAAACTCGGTCGGTCAGGATTCGCCATTGCCCTGATAGCCGACACTCAAAAGTGCCTTTGCCCGTCCCCCACGTGCCGTAGCTCTTCTCTCAGTCCACGCAGGGCAGGTCTTCGAGGGACGTAAAGAAAAGGGTCAAGTGGATAGGAGATAGTTTGGGAACAGAATCGGGAAAACGGCTAAGGGACAGCCGTTATTGTTATTATTATTATTATTATTATTATTATTATTATTATTATTATTATTATTATTATTTTATTGGTACAGTTGAATGAATTGCACAGATATATAAAATCAAAGCACAATACATCTATTTTTAAAAATAATTTATAATACATTATTTTCCATGTTATTTCAACAACAAGGAGAGTGCGGAGATTCAACTGCCTTCTGCATTAGTTTATACAGGTCTTCATTCAAACCCAGTTGCTTAAGGCCCCAAATCAGACTCCTAGGGATGACTTCAGTGCTTGAAACAATTATCGGGATAATGTTGACTCTTTCCATATTCCACTACCGGGAGCGGTAGCTCAGTGCATCAAGTGATGTCACTGCAGCGCCTCTGACCGGGAGGTCCTAGGTTCGAGTCCTAACGGCGGCAGGATTTTCGATACTAACTTTTCAGATAGGTCGAATTCAGTCGCTGTCTGGAGGAGAATTCTAGCGGCCGGCTGCTCTGATCGGTAGTTTTCCGTGGTTTCTCCGATCAACATCAGGCGAATGTCGGAGCAGTACCCTACCAAACGGGCCACGGACAACGCGCGATCTGTCCTTCCTCTTCCTTGTCCTTTTCTCTCCCCTTACACACACACACACACACTTACACTACACTACCACATATTCCGGGTGACCGGTGGGGAGCTTATAGCTTGTCCCGGCTGGGGTGGTGCCCCGCTGGTGGGAGAGTCCTGGTTAGGGGGAACCCCACTAGTCGACGTTAGGTCGGCGCCGGATCTCGCCATTCAGCGGGGGAAATCACCGCCATCTCCTGAGAAAAAACATTCACTACACTAACGGGACCAATGACCACAGTAGTTGACGCGCCCGGAAACACGAAAAAAATCAATCAATCATATTCCACTGTTTCTCAACGGGTTCAACAAGATTTGCATATTTACTGATATTTTTAAGTGTATTTGCTTTGAATGTTGCCAGTATTTGGGACAGAAACATCAATAAGCATGGCATGTTTCTCACACTTGTTAATCACAACCAAATCCGGTCTGTTGTGAATCACTGTCTGGTCTGTTAAGATAGTTCTATCCCAATACAAGCGCCACTCTTCGTTCTCCAGATCACTCATAGGTTGGTACTTAAAGTACGGTACCTTATCTTCAATCAGAAGACGACATTTCTGAGCCAACGCTTGATGTAAAATTTTGGCCACCGAATCATGACGCTGTTATCACCGAATATACTCGGTGCCCACCAAATGTGTACAACCGGAGGTAACATGAATTGATTCCACTGTTGGACAACCATAACGACATAATTCATTTTGCACATTGCCATCTCTAACAATTCGCTTAAAATAGTTACGCGTTGGAATAACATGATTCTGAATAGCCAATATAAACCCCTCAGTTTCAGGAAAGATCTGTCCTGATGTAAGCCTCGATGTTTCGAATCGACATAGTTCGATGCTTTCAAATCGACATGTTCTTGACTCATCTCATGTGGATGTCTTCCATGAAGAGCTTTGGCCATCCATAAATCTCTCTTTTGGCCGTCATTGCATGAGAAGTCCGCAACATCCTGTCGCGACAGCTCTATCGGAGTATAGGCATCTGGTTTACAAATTGCTTTATGCAGTCTTGATGTATTTGCCGCAGAGTGTAAATACATTCTCATGCTCTTTACTTGTCGACAAAGTTAGTTTTCAATGTCTTAGAGTCCTCTTCCACCTATATTTCTCCGAAGTGTTATACGTTCGACTGCAGATTTTGGATAGTGCATGCGTGCTTTCGTCATTAAAACTCTCATTTTCCGTTGAAAATTCTCAATGTCAGTTTTGCTCCACTTAATAGTGCCAAATGAGTAGTTTAAGACTGGGACAGCATAGGTGTTAATAACTTTTATGATATTTCTTCCATTCAACTTTGTTTTCAGGAGCTTTCGGGTTCTTCGGATGAATTCCTCTGCAAGTTCATCTTTCATTTTACCTTGGTCAATGTGCTTTGCCTGTCTCATTCCCAGGTATCTGTACGTTTCCTCAGCAGACATCGCTTGTATCAACTGATTATTTTCAAGTTCAAAGGCTCCCTCTTGGAGCTTTCCTTTTACAATATTCAATGTTCGACATTTTTCCAGGCCAAACTCCATTTTAATACTTTTTGAAAATGATTCCACAATACTCAATAGTTGTTCAAGTTGAGATTTTGTCGAAGCATATATCTTCAAATCATCCATATATAAAAGGTGATTTATGCGATACATCATTCTTGCTCCCAATTTAATTCCCAATCCACATTTAGTGGAATTCAACAGATTAGATAGCGGATTCATACAGATGACAAACCAGAGGGGACTTAGTGAGTCTCCCTGAAAAATACCTCTTCGCACATTGATTGTATCAGTTTGGATGTTGTTAACAGAAGTACTTAATATAATTTTTGTTCGCCAGTTCGACATAACATGTTCCAAGAAGGAGACAACTTTTGTATCAACCTCATAGTTCTTAAGTATTTCTATCAGCCAGGTATGTGGTACAGAATCAAAGGCTTTTTTGTAATCAATATACGCCATGAACAAGTTGCGATGTTTTGCATATGCTTGACCACACACTACTGAATCTATGATTAATTGTTCTTTGCAACCCATGGACCCTTTGCTACAGCCTTTCTGTTGGACTGCAATAATATCGTTGTCTCTGCAGTGGGTGTATATCCGTTGTGAAAGGCACGATGTAATGATTTTATAGGTCGTTGGCAAGCAAGAAATAGGGCGGTATTTTGTTGGATCTTCTTGTATTGTGGGTCTTTGGATATCAGATATGTAATTCCCTGGGTAAAAAATTCTGACATCTTATCTGGTTGTTGTATGACATCATTGATCAATTCAGCCAGCCTTTGGTGAGTGCACCATAATCTTTTACAACAAAAATTATGAATTGTGTCTGGTCCTGGAGCTTTCCAATTCAATAGGTTCTTGATTACTTCACTGACTTCTTCAGTTGTAAATTCTTGGTAATGCATCTTGGTAAGATGTTCACAGCGTTTCTTCTCTTCTCCAATCCAGCTCGCTCTCACATCACATTCCACTGGATCGGAAAGTTGCTTACTCCAAAAATCATTCACCTGCTCTCGTGTTGGATATAATCCTTTGTAATTGCCTTCTTCCTTTCTTCCCAGGTTTCTGTAAAATTCTTTTCAGATTTTTCAAACAAAATGTTATCTTTCCTCCTATTTCTTCTGGTTCTATATCTGGACAATCGATTTGTTAATACTGATAATCTCTGTTTCAGCGTGTCAATGCACTGTTGTACTGTCGTATTAGGTTCATCTCTTCGAGTATGGGTTTTACGTCTATTCATAATACGATCTACCAACTTCACAAGTTTTGGTGATCGAATACCATTGGCATAACTCATCATACGGGTAATATCACCTCTCAGTATTTCGATGATCCTGACGAGACGCCTCTCCCAAGGTGGCATCATCCAGCCTCTTTGTTTTTTTCCTGACAGTTTTTCACAGACTATTCCCAGGGATTTTATTACTGCAACTGCAGCACATATGACTTATATGATCGTCTTTTTTTCAATTTTGCATATTTAGTTATTTTGAGTGCCTCCTCTCCATAGTATGGGTAGACAGAAAAGAGAAGACGAAATCAATGTAAAAGTAAATTGAAGGAAAATACCGAAATGATCTTTCACGACAAAAATAAAAGGAACTATTTTATTTTCTGTGAATTTTTATCTGAATGCTCAGCAATATTGGAATGGGTTCTCTCGCACAGTACCGGGTCACTAATTCTGTAAATCACATTTCGGGGGATGGGTGTTCGCATTTGGGTGCTACATTAAATAAATTTTCAGTTTTCATACAATTATTATTTACAAAGGACAGAGTTTTCGCAGAGTCCGGATTGTATATACTTATTTATACGTATACAAGAATAAATTCTTAGGTAAGGTAAAAGACGATCATATAAGTCATATTTTGTAGAATACTGCCTAAGAACATAATCCGGATCCAGCCTTTCTCCCTGTCGCCCATCTATCCTTCACCTGCACCCGAGCTGTCCCTATCATTTCCCCATTTGTCATCTACCCGTCCTCCAAAACACGTCTTCAGAATCAATCAAAATATTACTGGGTGCTACAACAATGTAAACACTAAAATAAACGCACAGGACTGTTGCAGTCATTTTCAAAGTATAGTTAAAGTCAAGGTGATTTAAAGGCGGGAAAATTGTTTTTATTTTTTTGAACCGCAGCCCAGCTGTCGAAAAAATCTGAAAAAATTCGCAAAAATTTGTGTTTTAAGAGGAACGTTTGAGATTTTTTTGGACCTGTTCCATGGTTCAAAGACATTAAAAATTATTTTTTGTTGTTTTCCCCCCCCCCAAATTTTGTGTGTGCATTTGGGTATGAGAAATAATCAAAAAATATTTTCTGATAGTAGAAATTGTCTTCTTATTTATCATATTTTTTCTGTTAGATAAAATGGTGTTAAGTTGCCGAAAAAAAGTAAAATTTAAAAGCACGTTTTTGGCTGTAGAGGGGCGTGGGTGATGGAACGGGGTCTATGATACCTTCCAAAAATTCTATTTTTATGTTGGAATTATAATGTAACCACTCATATGTCATCTGGTTTAGGGGAACTTTTTACCATCTTATCCCAGGATACCCTTTGTCATTAAAGTTTCTCCTTGTATGTAATGAATGGTAAACTAGTGGTGCTACAATAGTATATACTTTCTCATTTATTTTCTGTACCTTCTAATTTGAGATAATTATTGATATAAATAAAAATTGAAACACCAATTAAAACATATATTTGGATTTTATTAAAATGTTTGTGTTTCATGTACGACGTTTCGCGAATGTTTTTCGCATCTTCAGGTACATCTCTGTAAATAGTCAAATTTATCTGAATTAAGATCAATTATTGAACATATTTTTAAAAACAATCCGCAAGTACATAGCAAATTGCGGAGAGAGACTCACCATGTCAATATTTTAAACTGTAGACGGCAATCGTCTAGGCTATCCAACCTATGATGTTCGTTACAACAATGTGTTTCACGCAACACTTCCGTTCACTGAATATGGTATATTTAAGTAATTATTTTTAAAATACTTTTTCCGGTTTATGTAGCAATTTAATACAACGGACCAATTAGAAATAATGTGAGAAAGTGTGTGCTTTCAGATCACAACTAGTATAGTTGGCAGACTATTAGGACGATTTTGTAAGAAGCTTCAGAAATAACATCGTATCGAAAATATTTACGGAAACGTCTGATGATGTTGAATTTTGTGTCTTTTAGACCTTTCGTGAGATCAACGGCAATTCTCGAGAAGTGTTGGTTGAAGAAATAAGCCACTGCTGCCGGAACGTTCACATCTCTGCCTTAATGCTTTTTAGAATAACCTTAATAGTATACTTTTTTATAATAACTTGAATCTTTTCTTTGCAATTTTTCTGGTTGAGATCATCATTAAAGTGGATGGTATTTTTATTGGTGAAGGTTTTAGGGAATGACCCAACACTCGTAAGTAGAGAATGTGACAGTTTTATTATTATATATTGAAATCAGTTAAAACGAAATTAAAAATGTCAAAATGAGGAATAAAAAATTGGACAGTGGGATTTCATAATTTGATGGTCATAAAAATGTTAGTTGGTACAGAGTCTACCTCGGATTCGAAAAAGCTTGGTTAATCCGAATAAACGACAAAAGTACATTTTCGTTCAACGTTAAACGACTCACGCGATGTGTGGACGTACATCAGTAATTAATCACATATTCAATAAAATATATCATTAAAAATAACAAATTTTATCTTAGAAGAACAAAATGATTTCCGAAAATGTTTTGAAATGTTTTTGGATAACGTCTTTTCTCTCCAGAAGCCGGCTAAGTTGCGTCAATGTTGTAGAATCAATAAATCAAAGTTTCTCAATGGAATATGTTGTATTTCCTATTTCTGTCTCGGTTTCCCCGGAGCCTCTGTCGTAATTGGATTGACGATCAGTACACAATTTTTAACCTTGATTGTTACAAATGCATCAATCATCAGTGAATGCGTTTTTTCCCGTACGTTTGCAGAGGAACTCGTCATAATTCGTAAGCAAAAGAAAGGAGAGGAAAGAGCTCGAGAACAGCTGTGAAACGCAGTGTAGTTTGGGGCAGGGGTCTTTCTGAATTCGTCCGACGCACTCGTTAAGCAATTGAAGCGCGGTACTTAACGCCGTCGGCGGCCCACAATGAGCTGTGACGCCACACGTTCATAGGGGTGTCCCCTCGGAGTTTCCTCGCAGCCTAACCCCACCTCCCCGCGAAGGCCGCGGCGCGCACCCATTCAGTCGACATTTAGCCCTCAAGGCTAATCAAGTTCTTCACATTTCTTCTAGTTTCTTCAAAATATATCCATCTGCTACATCCTAAATAATTCAATGATTGATTGATTAGTTATTGTAAGCGCGTCAACAACCAAGATCATTAGTCCCGTAAGTGAAGTGAACGATTTTTTCCTCGGAAGTCGGCGGTCAAGTTCCCCCACAGGATGGTTGATCAGCCACCGACTTTCGCGCTGGCTAACGGGTTTTCCCCAGTCAGATACGTCCCACTAGCGGGACACCGCCCCAACTGGGACAAGCTCTAAACTCCCCCCGTGTAGTAATGCAAGCTCTAAACTCCCCGGCATGTGTAGTAATGTAGTGAATGTAAATGTAAGTAGGTGTACATAAGAGGTGAGGATAGGACAAGGAAGAGGAAGGAAAGCTCGCGCGCGGTCCGTGGCCCGTTTGTTAGGGTACTGCTCCGCCATTCGTCTGATGTTGATCGGAGAAACCACGGAGAACTTCCGACCAGAACAGCCGACCGCTAAAATTATCCTCCAGACAGCGACTGAACTCGACCTACCTGTCAAGCTAGTGTCAAAAAAAAAAATCCTACCATCACGGTGCACCGTCGGAATTCGAACTTGGGACCTTCCGAACAAAAGCACTGCGGTGACATCAATTGACACCCTTGGCCACCTCTCCCGGTACGTTCAACAAAAGCCTTATTCTTTAGATTTATTTAGTACACCTCTTTCTATTTTAACAGACTAAAGTTTTAAATAAATTAATTTAATTTAGTCATTCATGATCTCAAATATTTTTAAAATTAAAAAACCTGGTAACGGTAGAACGTTTTGAGACGCGGTGTCTCATCTTTAGGCACATCTTGAAATGCAAAAGAGAACTGAAGACAATTCACATCCCATTTGAGAATCATAAAAATATAATTTCAAACTGAACACTAGTGAACCTCCCATGTTATTAGGACGAGCAGAAATTTGCAAACCGTTCCAGTCACAAATTTCAAAGCCTTTCAATTTCAAACCTTCCTAACGCATCTACATCCTTCTTTTATTCCAAGAGCGAGACAGTAAATCATCCCGATTATGTAGGAGGACCATGGCCTCAATGTCTACACTTTGATCACACATCCCGTTTAAATGTCGTTTTAGTAAACGAGGTAGGATCACGCGCAGGATCATATACGTGTAAATTTAAGAAAAAAGCATTTCAGCGTTTTAGATGCCGCTAGAAATTCAAAACTTTTTTCTTTGTGACACATCAAATATTCTGTTGAAGTATATTTTTTCACAATGAAATAAAATGAAATACGCCTTTTATTAGTCATAATTCTATGGTGCTATAGTTAATAAAGAAAAACTTTAGAGAAAACTTGGGATGATAGGCAAATAACTAATATTCTTCTCACTTAGTTGAAGACGTTTTTGGTCTTCCCGCTGTAACAAATAGGTAGATGGATTATCTAAATATAACTGTTTTCATCCTGCAGCGATTTTAACTTTCTCTTATAAGTATGGAGCAAGGGTCCACAACATTTGTACACCTTGAGGAACCCTTCGAGCACGCGGTTTTCTTGAAAGAACCTCGTGTTTAAGTAGCAGATCAAATATTTATCAATTTTTTTTCTACTCGAAGTCGCAAAATTATTTAAACAGTCAAAAATACATAAAATAGAGTGATTGTTGCATAATATTAATAATTTAACACTTAGATATTCTTTTTTTCTTGGATAATCACAATACAAAATTTTCAAAGTAACGTTTTATTTTTTACATTTTCTGATACGCAACATTTCGCAAAATGCAGTTTTCGCATCATCAATTGAGAACAAAATTCGTATCAATGCATTTAATTCTGAAAATGAAAACAAAATCTGAAAATGAAACAAATTCCTTACTTTTGTGTATTTTGGTTTTATCCTTGTGTTTTTTTCATTGTTTGATCAATCTTACAATTAGCTGCCTTTTTATAAGCAATTCATATTAATATTCTAATTTTTACTTACATATTACATTAATCTAATATTTTAGTAAAACAGTCCACTACTCCGTTCCTACATGAAAAATTCCTTCTATAGATGATTTCCATTTTATATATTTTGGCTGAGCAAATAATGATCACTTGGAACCCGTGTGAAAGTTCCAGGGAACCCTACGATTCCGCGGAACCCATGTTGAAGTCTATCCGTTCGTCTGTGGTCAACGCTACCGTCTACTATGTTCAGGAAATTTTCTCCAAAATTGATACTCCCCAATCAATGTGGCCGAACTCGACGCCCTGAGAATTTGAAAGGATATTTTTATTTTCGTGGGTACGGTGCATGAAGCCTCAACATCATTTTCATAATTTTTTCAAAAATGTCGCGATATTTTTACTCTCGTTTACATACGTATATACGGATGTAATAAACGAAGTATAGAGAAAATTGTGTAAAGCTACGGAGAATCGATTTCGAGATTTCAACGGAAATACACGTTTTGGGGTCCCCTTATAGAGATAAAAAAATAGTTTTTTCAAAATGTCCGTCTGTTCGTTTGTCTGTCCGTCTGTCTGTCTGTCGTATGTGAACAAATCTAGAGCCTAAACCACACATACGATCTTTTCCAAATTGAAAAAAAAACGTATCCATCTGACTCTAGTTGAGGCTCTGAAATTTTGAAAAACATTCTTTAATATTTTAGGATACTTTTCATGAAACCCCCGGACATTTTCAAAATTTTCTCAAAAACGGCTAAAAATATTTTCTTTAAATTTATTGTAAGAATAGAGTAAAATACATTTATAAAGGTGGCATAGGTCCGATTTTCGCGGTTAACTCTGAATTTTCGAAAATTGCAAAAAATTGAATTTTTTCCGCGTCTTCCTACAACTATAAATTTGAGAAACAGATTTTTTCTTCAAATGAAATTTGTTACCCACAAATAGTTCTTTCATTAAGGTCATGTAGACTTTTTTGAAACTTTTTGTAGTTTTTGTGCAATAGAGCGTGTAATATTTGCAATTTTAAAAAATTACATAAACAAGATGTTCTCAAAAAAGGCTTCAAATTTTTTCTTTAAATTTTCTGTACGGTTAGTACCAAATGCACGCTACCCAATGACATAAACGCTATATTGTTCTATTCATTTGTTTTTTCAAAAATCCCAAAAATGTATTTTTTTACTTGTCTCACGTTGGTAATATTTACATTAAATGCAATTTCTTCACATTATTATATTTATGAGTACATGTGCTTTAAATAATGTCAAATAAAGTTTCTGGAAATCTCAAGAGTTTTCTGTAAAAATTAGCTCAAAATCCCGCATTTTCAGAAACGCTGAAAGGCCATTCTCTAAAATGGCTCTACATTTTTTCCTCAGATTTTTCCAATGGATAGTGTTAATTACATTGTTTGATTTGACGTAAAGTTCATTTTGGTGTATTTTTTTGTTTTTTCAAAACGTACACCAATGTAATTTTTTTAAAATATCTCACGCCGTTAATACGCACATTTCCATCGATTTTTATACATTATTACATTTGTAACTGGAAGTGCATTTGTGAGGGGAAGGACATCAAATGAAGTTTTTCGAAAACTCAATAGATTCCTGTGAAAAAGCTTCGAATTTCGCATTTACAGTAATGCTTAATCGCCATTTTCTTAAAAACGGCTTCACATTTTTCAATGAAAACTTCTATTTTGGACGAGGTTTTACTCTTCTTTAATATTCTTGAAGTCATATTTCGGTTCTACTGTTATGTTACCGAAAAGTTAATAAAATGTGCCATTTATTGGTGACGAAAAATGGCATCTAGCCAGAGAATGGAGTTTAGTGGACCTTAAAGCCAGTCCACGCCAAAGAACTGTAACAAAATTGCTACGAGAAAGTCTTTGCCATTCGGTAGCACCTCTAGGTGGATTATTTGTTCTTAAAGCTTAAAATGGTGCAAGTCTCATTTTCGATAAACTTTCGGCCATTGTTATTCTTAAAAAGTTCAAAATTCTTTCAACGTCTTCATAGAACAGCAATATTGAAGAGAGATATTTTTTCCTTAATAAAATAGGTTTTTAAAGACAGATCTTGAAGCAAGGTAAAGGACAATTTTTCGAAAATACGAGTCGTATTCGCGTAATTTGCGTGAAATGAAGGAATTTTTTCTACTATTTTCTCCAAAATGCACAATAAATTAAATATTTTTAAAAAATGTCTCTATGAGTACTACAATAACATTTTGTAGTCTTTGTGTGTGTGTACGTATTACATATTTATATTTGTTACATATCATCATCATCATCATCATCATCATAATCATCATGGGTTGAGCCTATTGGCCCGTTCCGTCTTCAAGAGTATCCTTCCATTTTCTGCCACGCTTCCGTTTCTTTGAAGGAAGCATTTTAACATTTTCTTATGCCATCAATTTTCCGTCATCCTTTGAATATGACCATACCATCTCACTCTTTTTGCATCAGTTACATTCATTATATCAATATCAATACCCATTTGATTTTTTACGTCAACATTGGGTACTTTATCCAGTAATGTAAGGCCACAAAAGCGTCTCCAATG
>BLKR01016650.1:0-22810 GCA_011170035.1 Teleogryllus occipitalis | reverse complement strand
ATTAGAAGACAATTTTTAGAAAATTTTGTTTGTAAAATTACACTTATTTCATACGAAATTTGCAAACTATATTGATATTTTTTAAAAATTGGGCTCAAATAATGATATATTTTTAAGAACAAATTTCATTCAGAGGAAAAATATATCAATTCTAGTTTTAGGGAGACGCCGAAAAATTTTTGATTTCTTCCAATTAGCGAAAACATATTCTTCAACGAAACGAAGACCTGCACCATTTTTATGCGTCCTTTACAATATCGAAGAACTAAGTTAAGTCCAAAATATTGAAGCCATATTTGAGAAAAAATTGAAACTTTCATTGAGTCTTCATGAAATTCTCCCCAAAATTAAAACATCGGCTTCTTCTAGGAGATTCTAGGAGCCGCGACGCGCACTCGATCGATAGAGAAATATCAATTTTGGAGAAAATCTTGCTGAGGCTTTAGACACCTAGAGTAAATTACAGACAGATGAAAAGACAGGCAGACGTTTTTCCATAAACCAATTTTCAAAATATATTCGATTTTCCGATAATAGATCCACTAAACGTGCATTCCGACTATTCAAGTTTTCAGAAGATGCAATTTACTATATATTCGGATAAGATTTGCCACCCTTTTAGGGAACCGGGATCTTCAAAAGAAATTTTTCTGCCAAAAAATCAACGTTTTTTGAAGCAGCATTACATATCTCGCCCTATATCACTATCTAGTGTGAAAGTAAAATCAGGTTTTTAAACAAGTACGTATATTCCAGTTAAACGAATAATCTTTGCGCGGTTTCGGCTTGACGTTAATGCAACTTTTAAGAAAACATCTTTCTCATAAATGGCTTTACATTTTTGTTTATTTTATCTCCACTGATTGACTAAAGGACTTTTAAAAATCGTGAGAGAGTAATTTAAGTTGAACGCTCTAAAAATTTCGATAAATGCTTATATGACATATGGAAGATACCATTGTGTCAGTTGTTTTTAAGCGTTTGTAAGCGTTAGTGTGTATGTTTTTAGGCGTCGACAAAAATGAGTACGGTCGAGCCTGGTGTAGCCGTAAAGCATAAGGCAAGTTAACTCGTTTGACCTCCGCTTGAATCTCGGCGAGGAAAATAATTTTTTCCTGCACGGATTCACTTTTGCAGGTTCATTTGAGCAATATTATATCGGCTTGACAATATTAAACAATATAATATTGCTGAGCCGATTCAAATAATTCAAGAAAGTTTGTGTTGTAAAGCCACTTGTTTCTTTCAGCTATATTATTGAAACTTCCATGTCTAGTTATCTCCTCGCTCGTGTCAAATCCTAGGCTGCATATCCTATTTTTTATTTAATATTGATGATTTAATAAAAATTAAGATGATAATTAACTTTTGTAAACAATCGTGCTTCGTTTGTTGGTGAGTTTTTCATGATATGTCGTAATGTGTAGGATGGAGACTACTACCTTCTCAACTGCACGTAACCATTAACATTATTTCGAAAAAGTATGAAGTCTTGTAGCACCAGAAGTTCATAAGCATTCTCCAATTTTCTCGAAGATATTGGATTACCTTTCTCTTCTCTCAAAGTAATCAACAGCTAAATTACAACTGAAGCGTTGGGAATGGTGTAGGCCTAAACCATTATTTATGTTGGGCTCTTTGTTCGTGTTATTTTTGTACCTAGATTGTAAAAGCAATCTACAACAGCTTTTCTAATCAAAGTCATCCAGAGACTTCACTCGGTTTGATTGATTGATTTTTTCGTGTTTACGGGCGCGCCAACTGCTTCGGTCATTAGTCCCGTTAGTGTAGTGCATGTTTTTTCTCGGGAGATGGCGGTGATTTTCCCTCGCTGGATGGCGAGATCCGGCATCGACCTACCGTCGGCTAGTGGGGTTTCCTCCTAACCAGGACTCTCCGCCCCAGCCGGGACAAGCTCTAAGCTCCCGACCGGTCTCCCGGAATTGTGGTAGAGTAGTGCATGTTAGTGCAAGTGTGTGTATGTATAAGGGGAGAGGATAGGACAAGGAAGAGGAAGGACAGATCGCGCGCGGTCCGTGGCCCGTTTGGTAGGGTACAGCTCCGGCATTCGCCTGGTGTTGATCGGAAAAACTACGGAAAACTACCGATCAGAGCAGTCGGCCGCTAGAATTCCCCTCCAGACAGCGACTGAATTCGACCTAGCTGAAAAGCTAGTGTCGAAAATCCGCCGTCAGGACTCGAACCTAGGACCTCCCGGTCAGAGGCGCTGCAGTGACATCAGTTGATGCACTGAGATACCGCTCCCAGTGACTTCACTCAGTATTTGGGAGATGTATACACTGTGGCGATTCCTATTCCCTCTTATTATTAACTTCTAATTTAGTGACATATTAACTTATTTATAAATTTGGCTTGTTCGGTTTTTCTTATAAGAGACGCAATGATACATCTCAGGGCTAATACTCCGTATTCTTCGTTTTGGGTCTGAAAAATTAACGCTCTTTCAAGGTTACGACTGATGGTGATCTTTCGTATGATAGGAATTATTCTATGGTTTATCCTAATGAGACATTTCTGGATAACAATAAGTCGTTTTTTCTGATGTAACAAGTATCAATAATATGTATCGCGGCAATAAGTACCGACAGATGTTTTTAAATGTATCTCTCTCTTTTCTTTCTTTTTAAAATGACACAAATTTATTATTGAACTAAGTTTTCCAACCAATGATGACCATCGTTAATTTTTTCTTATCACTTTTGAAACTAAATAAATTTAATTTATGTTCTTAAACGACAAATCTTCGACTTGTACAGTAATTCTTCTCTCAATGTCTTTATAAAGTGGTTACTTTCCTTTCAACGAAACAAATGCCCTGTTGGCCTTGCATCGAGGAGAACTCTATTCTTGGTCGTCCATTTACAGTTCCAAAAAGTGTTCTGGGTCGCCCATCAACCATTATTTGCTGCATTCCACGAACCCATGATACCACGATTTTTTAAGCTTTCCCACTTCCTTTTAAATTAATTTCTTAATTAACTCGTCATCAAATTTAGTCACCCTAAATCATATTCGACATCTGTTCAAATCACATTCTATTTACAAAAAAAAAAATTAATAATTTCTACTGTCCGTGGCATAGCAGTCTGCCCCCCTCCCATCAGAACACATCACTTTCTGCCTTACATTCACCCCAGGCAATTCGTCTTGCTCTCAGATTCTCTTATTTTTATTGTTTTCACGTCATTTCTATGCTATTCTATCAGCATATCTACAGCATATCCGAGTTCATTTGTCTATTCAACAATGTCTGTCGTAAAAATATTTTTCTTAAAATATTTTTCTATTATTTAAAATATGCCTACCAAATTGATTTGCTTACTTTTTCCGTTCTACCGAGTCCCCAATTTCTTACTTTTGTTCATATTAACTCGTATTTATTTATCTTTCTCTTGGGATTCCTTTGACATATTTTAATAATTGACCCCAAAATATCCTGAGAGATATTTTGATACCTGTCAATACATACTAATTATTTTTATTATCGTTTTTTCCGGAAAATTTCAAGTTTCGCTCTTCCTCTCCTGCAAAAATTACTTTTTGTCACTTTCAACTTTCTCGAAATCAATATTTCAATTATGCAATGAACAAAGAGCTCAAATCATGTACGAGAAATATTCAAAAAGGGGCATTTTTACCACTCTTCCGTACAAAATTTAAAGTACCTTATACAACTTACTTCTAAAATTATAATACCTTTACTATTCGCCAATTATTATTGTATCTGAAATACATACGTTTCAAACAATTGCTGCATGAGCTGCTTTTATATTTTTGTGAGCGTTCAATTACAGAAAATATTACATCATATAACTAATGAATTATAATTGGCCCCAGCTGTTTAGACTGAATTTTTTTGCGATCGTCAAATTAACTGTAATTTCGAATAATTTCCACTGACGCAAGGAGTTTATTGAGAAAAAGAGGTTTCTTAATAGCAACATCAATACTTGCGAAGCTGTCAGAAGATAACGGAGAAAGTCGTACGTGGGCATTTCTATGATCACATTTTGACATGTAGCATGAAATATAACACGATCGAGGACAAGTTGCGAGAGAGAAAATGCAAGAGATCTTAGAACAGAGGGAATCTTGAAGCAACTGAGAAGTCAGCAATGTATAAGAATATATGGAAGGCAGAGACCGTCGCCAGTACATACCACGTGCTTCTATTGAACAGTTCCAACTGCAGCTGTGACGTGAATTCTAAAGTGAGTAATTTTTCATGTTTGAACTTCCATTTCTGAATGCTGGATTACCTGTGTCTACTTAGATTAAATCACCGCGCACTCAATAACAGACTTATTAAAAAGAATTCATTCAAATAAAAATATACAAACATTCAGTTATTGTGGAACGACGTTCATATTTGGATACCTTGAAACTGATCCGCCACTGTTGTGAACCTGTGAACAACGCTCCCAAAACTATCGAATTTTACTCTCTCCTTTATCGTTCAAAGGGATGTACGTTGAACAATAAATGCAGAAACTAATTCCCGTTCATTTTTAAGGACCGAAAATTAATTAAAAAGAAATCGGGTTTATAAATATGATTGAAATATCATTAGAAATGATATATGATTAATGATAAAAAATTATATATGATGTATGATTAAAAATGTGAAAAATAGGATACAAAAATGAATAAAATACGATATAAACCAAGGAGAAATACAAACTAACGAATCCTACTCTAAGTTAAAAGTGAATATCTCAAACACTGAGCTCTTTTTGAAAGGTTTTATTAGTGAATGGTTAACGTAACATCTTTTCCCACCATTATATTTAAATCAACACAAATATTTATTAATTGACGCATCTCTATCTTATGAACCTTATAAGCATATATAATGAGCATTACCTGAGAAAATGTGGTCAAAAAATTAACTTTTATTGTGCGTCTGATACTAAATTAGCGAATTCTAATGTGAATGAAATGCTGCATCCAAATACGACTTCCATTTCTCTTCGTAAGCCGTTTCCGAGGCATCACTCTCCTCTGGTCCCGGTCATTCTGCCGCAACCAAATGCACGCGCACTTTATTGATGTGCCTAGCGAAATCAATTTAAGGTTTCTTCATTTTTGTTTCATGTGATGCTCTGAAAGTTGTACTAATTACCGGACTGTAAGACCGCTTGATGTTTATAATAATTAGCTGTGCTTTTATGTGTTGGTTTGCGTTTAGATTCCTTTCCATGCAGTACTCAAAGTATTTGACCGTTATGTTCGGGTAAGTCAGAAGTATCCCTTATTGGCCCGGGAGTGACCCAAGCTTAATGCCAGAACTTCTATAATTCGAGAATTACTTTTATTGAAAGTGGCAAAGATTGGTTCGCGGTCACTTCGCTCTATTGTACTTACATACTGAGTCAAAATTTTACTTTGCATTACGCTGATCAACATTTCATTAAATTTTATATCCCAATTTTAACGTCTAAAATTAAGGACATATATATTGAAAGCCTCAAATAGTTGTTGCGGGTTTCAATACACAGCCAATTGTACAGAAAATTACAAATGTTAATTAACAGACAAAAAAAATTATAAAATTTATGTTTTTAATTACCGCGTAATCGTAACTGCCGCCTAAGTTTAAAAGCAGATTTCAGTGTAATTTACTCTCGTAATGAGATAAACGGCTTGGAGTGGAAATATTGTTTACGGTAGTATGTTCTTTAGATAACCACAATGAAGTACCCCCAAAAATACTTTAAATGAAAGAAAAATCTCTGTTCTTCATGATTGTAAGAAGTATTTGGTTCTTATTTGCCCAGTTTTTTAAAAAAATATTTTAAATTAGCACAAGCTCTTATGGAAAAACTATCTCAGGTATTCGTGTTTTAAATTATTGAAGAAGTTCTAGTGAAAGTACTTTTTTCTTTTATTCAACACATAGTAATTTTTTTTAGTAACCAGATAGTATTAAATGTAATATACCTCACCGCCTCATAGGGAGGAGTAATAATTTATTTTAAAAAATGCTGCGAAATTCATCACAATTGGAAGTACTGGCACTCTCCTAGGAGTATGCTGTACAAATCTTGCTATTGTCACAACTGTTTCTCTTGGGGCTAGAGATAAAACCATCCTACCTTAACATTTTGTACCACAGCCAACCTCAAACTATTCGACTATAATTCACTTTAAATGTGAAGAATGTGGATGAATATTCACCTCAGAAAATCACAGACGCCGAAGTCCACCTAACCTACATTAGGTATTGCCAACTTACGAAAATGAAAATTCATGGGCGAGATTAAATTTATTAGTTAACATCGTTTTCCGAGAGCAAGTATCCAATACTTCTTTTAACTATCTAAAAATAATTATTTAAATGTTCCTTTCACGTTTACAAGTATCTATTGTTAATCTGTAGATGTAGTAAACGGTCGAGTGTTTGACTAGCGATTGGCACGAACATACCACAATCATGCGTGTCATCGAGTTTTACTACCGGCTTCTTCATTGGCATCGCTGCTGAACGTTTTAGTCCTAAAAAATTTAGAAATCCTTTTGTATTCAAAGTCCGTTAACATAGGAATTTCAAGAAATGTACTAAACTAATCTACACGTTTCTGAAGAGATTGAAACGAATATCTTTTATAGGTTATTTTAGACCAGTGCTTGCTAACCCATAAAACACTTCGCCATTGTTCTAGATAATACGGTTCGGCTATCCTGTTCTCTTAGGAAGGTCCCGCTCAAAGTTTCAAATATTCACTGGAAATATCAAGAACGGTGATCCTCAAAATTTGATTAGAGCTACTTTAAAATTCTGTTAAATTTATGTGCTGTCTCTGTTGCTTTAAACAGTTTGAAAAGTACTTTCTTATTTTTAATGTAAGTTTTTAAAGTGAAAATAGAAAGATTAAAAAACAATGGCTAGTTCCCACGTGCAGTCTGAGATGCATCCAATGACACCTCGCTTGATCCCAAAGGGTGGACCGGAATGGCTGATTAAATTAACTCCTGTCGCATTAGTCAACTTATGAACTATATTTCCGATAATTTTCTCGTTTTTGTTTGCTTTTTTGTCACCATCTCCTCGCACGGAAACTTCGTGTAGTGAGAGCCTGTTTTACATTAGATAATGTGTCTCATTTTTCTTGAGAATATAACAATATTTTCTTCTGTAAACGAATATTAATTTGGTAAACAAAAACGATGCTAAATAACAAATGTCAACGTGTGGTAGTGTTAATACTACCATCTCAAAAGTATAATTAACAATTGCTTCATGGTTTCAACTCAAGTTTTCTATCTTAAAACGTATAATAATGGTACATATTGAACAAAAAATAAATAATACCACAATTATAATACCTTATTAAAATACTCTACGCTAATTATTTCGTGTACTAAAATTTGTTTCTAAGATTTGAGTATTTTATATCAATATCAACAAATTATCCATTTCATTTACATGTTTAATTTAAATCTCCTTTAAAAAGTACTAAATTATTCTGAACAAATAACAAATAAATTAATATCAGCAAGCCTTTACCATGTTGTTTGTTCTTACGAGATACACGTTCTCTCTTGATGTCGATTTCATCATTTAAATGTGATGGATGGATGTTATAGGGATCCATATGCTAATACACAAAACTTTTTGATTTAAAAAAAATTCTTTATTGAATCGATTGAAATGAACGTAAACTAATATAAATTGAACCATTAATGTGTATACTTGCACAGAGACAATACTATCATTGTGACTACATTACAATAAACTATTTCCTAACCAAGAAAAAATTATATTTCATTAAACTGTCTCATTGATTTGTTAAGTAATTCAAATGATAATATTACAATCCAGCTTCCTTTACAAATAATTTCCAAATAATTCCCTGTATGCAGCCATACAGTAGAAGATTACGATATTTACTGAATCAGTTGATCACCCGCGCAGTGCTGATAAGGACTGTTAAAAAATTGAGGTAATACTAAACACATTTTCAGTGTTACAATTATAGTATTGTACCAAAGTGTAATTCAAACTGCACGTGTGATTTAGAGTGAGAAACCAGATACTACTTACCAAAAATATACGTTATTAATCGTAGAAATTAAAGTAATGTTTCAAAAATACTATTGAATAAATACGTAAAAAATCAATTACATATCGTTAGATATAGGTAATAGACGAGTGTATAGGTATGTGAAAACAAATAATTACAAAAATTATTTGAAAATTATTTAGCAATTGTTTCTAATAATAATAATAATAATAATAATAATAATAATAATAATAATAATAATAATAATAATAATAATAATAATAATAATAAAATTACATACAGGATTTTGGAAATCGCTATCAGCAGAATATGGGGCGTAAAACAGGTCATATCGATTTTTCGGAGCTCTGAGATTTGTTCAGTTTGTATAAAATTTGTGTAAACTACCAGGACATTCAAAAGTCTGGGAAGTTCAAGATATTGCTTTATTATGGACAGCCCACATTTTGGCAAAGTAATGTACGGGCACCGATAGTTCTTAGATCTGCTCCTTAGGAAGCTGGTTGCAATCCGGAGTAGACATAATCAACCGACTCATTACACCTTTAGTCGTGAATTAGAGAAAATAATAAAAATAAAAAATAAAAGAAACAAAAAATTAAAAAATAAAAATAATAAAAATAAAAAATTAAAAATAAAAATAATAAAAATAAAAATATAAAAAATTAAAAATAAAAATAATAAAAATAAAAATATAAAAAATTAAAAATAAAAATAATAAAAATAAAAAATAAAAATAATAAGCCGATCCCGTGGCGCAGGCGGTCGCAGCAGGCGTCATCTACACCGAAGAGGCTGTAGGTTCGAGTCCTACTTAGGCATGGTTTTACTTCATCCCTCATCATCATCCTATCACCTCATTATTCATAATTCAAGACTTAACAGCCTTGTCTTGTCACCAAGGGATACAGCCGAAAAGCTGATCCGCATTGACATTGCAGTTCCTTCCTACAGGATTACGCAAAAAGCATTCTCGGCAAAGTAAGAAAGTACAGCGATCTGGCATATTAAATCAAAGATCAATGGCATTATTGGCAACGCATCAATTGACAGGGCAGCTAAACTAGTGTAACAATCTAAGATCCCCACGAACAATTTAGATGCAAAGAACAAACATAACAAGGAATGGCATGAGTAGGAGATGGAAAAACAGAAGAAAGCGGTGTCGCGCACTAATAATTTTTTTATAAATTAAAGAAGACGCGACAAAATCCCGATTTGGACAGTACGAATCAATAGCATTCATTTAGAGGAACATTTCAAAAGTTATCCGAAGCGAATCGCATCAGGGGTTTAAAAGATATGAGTGATTTTGAAAGTACACTTTAGACGATATAACTAGAGATTTTTACAGCCATTGTTATCATAAGAAAGGTAATGTAAAGAAGCGGTTTTTCCTAAAAATTAAGAGAACGCGTAAAGCGATTGAAATGAAACTTTCGGGATTAACAAAGAAAATCACGCGGAAAATTATGACATTACTCGCAACTCTGAAAAATATCGAGGAGCTGCAGTAGAGATGCCAATTGAAATTGTATATTTGGAATTTTTACGAGAGAACAATGATGCGTCGCGAGCGACGGAAATAAAGCAATTTTGGCGTTAATAAACATGAGGAGATCGTATAAGAAATAGTAATAAGATATAAATTGATAATTAAAAGTAGTAATAAAGAGAAATAGCCTGGAAAGGACAGAATTAAGTAAAATGGTATGATATTTTTGGTAAAGACACGTAAGCGATCGGTAAATGTTCCAGAAAAAAAAGTTGAAGACACAACGCAACAATGACAGGAAGATGATGCGTAGCAAGCTCGAAGTCAGACGTGGGGAAGAACGCTCCGAAAAAAGATAAAAATTTTAGTATGCAATTGTGCGAGAAACACGGTGAACATGAATGGATATAGTGAGTTTAGGCAATGATGTTCGTAATAACAATGCGTAACGCGGAAATATTTTATGTGTCGCAGTATATTCAACAATAGGACATTTTGGAGGAAATGTAGCACGCGATAGACAGATAATCGCGTTGTTAGTTGCGTAATGGAAATAGGATGATAGGGGAATGAAAGGACATGCTAAGAAGATATTAGCGAGCTCAAGAAAATTTTGGTAATGTGTGGGGATGGAGAAATGCTGCGGGAGGATGGATTTGGAGGATGCTGCGTAATATACATCGAGGACGGCGCGCAACAATGGTTTGCTGCGGATTACAGCGTTTTCGGCAAAAGGGAAGTTATGAAACTTTGTTGTTTTTTTTTGTTATGAAATTCACATTTTGAAGGAGAAGAAAGATTAAAATTAGCTTCTGTACAAGATCAAGTTCTGTCTTAACGTAAAATAGATTCAATAGATATACAGGCAGAATGCGCATTCGGGTGTGAATGAGTTTATTTATAATTCTCAGTATGAATGGAAATATTTTGGATTTTGTGTCATGTAATTTAAGGGTATTATATCGTTGATGTGTTTATGTGTTTATTTTGTTTGTCGTTAAGTGTTTTATGTGAGTCATGGGAGAGCAACGACCCCAGTTTGTATATATATATATATATATATATATATATATATATATATATATATATATATATATATATATTGTGACGCAACGCTTTATCAAACGGACGGCGGCGGCGTGGGTAGGGGCCGTCCGCGGTTGGTCATCGAGATGCAATAATAATATTGATAATTTAAATTTCCTTAATAGGAAATCGAGGACTAAAGGAGGGTTCTTGCCTGCGTTGTTCCACACCTTTCCCACGAAAAAGAAAAGAAAGTGCAATGTTACGAAAAACAAACAATGACATTTAATGAAAACTGTAGTACACAGACATCTGCAAGTTTCTAAACAAACACAAAAGCAACAGCACAGAAATAATGTCACAACAGTATACAATTGTCTGGCTGCCTGTACCCAAATACAAGAACAAAAAAAAAAACAAGCAAATCAACAAAGAAGTACTGTTTCTAGAACTATTCTGAGAATTATAACCATCTAACATCCTTTTAAAAAATGGAAAATCAAATTATTAACTTTGAACAAATGATTAAGTCCCTTGGAATTAATATTATCATTCCAATTAATTTATACAACACTTATGTTCCTTCACTCCAAAACAATTCAGATTTATACATTCCTCATCACAATTCCCTCATTTCAATAATAAATTCACATCCAATCACGATCAACACACAACAATAGAACTTTGATTTCCAATGTAAACTCTAGAATAAACATTCCATACTATGATCAACACACATTAATGGAAATTTAATTTACAATGTAAACTTTAGAATAAACATCCTACACCATTTCTCCAGAAATTGTATAAAAAATATTCATGACTGACAAAGTTTTCTTATACCTTTTGATAAATACTCAAGAAAGTAGGGTGTATCATTACCCAAAGTTTTAATGATAATACTAGTTCATTACCATACAAGTAATCATTGCAACATTTTCTTTCTCTTTATCCTGCATGGTCACATAACATTCCTGCTACATGCTAATTCTACCTGCCATGAAATCACACCATATTAATTATGATCAGAAGGAAATCATGAATAAACATTGTAATGAAACGTTACAGACAGCAGTAAAAATAACTAACTGTCCTCCCACTGAGCTAATATTTTTCAGAATCTGTGGTATTAGACAATCTCCACTAAGATACTACATTACCACAGAAATTGCAAAGTCTCACTCCCAAATTGACCAAAATTAACAACTCTTGACATATTCCTTATCTAAATGATAATATTGGTTCATTACCATACAAGTAATCATTGTAACATTTTTTTTCCACTTTATCCTGCCTGATCACATAACAATCCTGTTACATGCTAATTTTACATGCCATGAAATTACACCATACAAATTGTAATCAGAAGAATTCATAAATAAACATGTTGATAAAACTCTTTGGCAGTAGAAACAACTAACTGTCCTCCCACTCATCTAATATTTTTCATAATCTGTGGTACTGGACAATCTCCAATAAAATGCTACATTACCACAGAAATTGCAGAATTTCACTCCCAAATTGACCAAAATTAACAACTTAACACTTTCCTTACAGTAAGAGAACTGCAATACAAGTTGCAAATAAACAGTACATAATTGGCAGCACTACAAGTTAACAAAAGTGAAAGTTCACCTTTCTTTAAATTCTTCTCCCATGAATAAATAATCAGTTCACAATCCACACATGTACTTTGGTGATTGAACATTGATGCTTTACTATGCACAATTTCATTTACCAGTCTTTCAAGTCTTCAACTCAGAATGATGCAATAGAACATCTTGTATTAAAAGAATATTACACATCCGGCAAAAGAACAGTCAAAATAAGTCACTTGCCACTTCAAATGCCAGGACTCACACCTACAATACTTTCACAATTCCAAATTGGACTACCGCATCTCAATTTAAGGAGAGATTGATCCTCTAACCTCACGCCTACACAATTCAACTATACAACCGTTAATTAAATGCTTTATTAGCACTCACATTAATCAGTTAGGACTCCAGTTCACGTATATTCCCATTCTCCTATCCAGTTACCTTTGCATGTCTCCGTCCCTTCATCTTCCAACGCACCTCGAACACTATATCACCTCTGTTCGTGCATTAAAAGTTCCACAACAAATTCAAGTACATGAATTTTTCATTTTACCTCCTCTCATGTTTTGTGGTGGCGAGCTACATCCCATATACCACCAACACAGCTCTGCTCCACACTCCCGACTCTCACCACTCCATTCTCTCCGGTCGCTTGCTCACATCATAAAGACCGGAGCTTTTTGGGCGCCAGCAAAGCGTCGACACTGTCCTCTACACCAGCGAACTCTGCTTGGAACCCTCGAGACTTAAGGCCCCCGGCATGGAGCGCGCATTTCAAACTACCCCGCTGCTCGCCTCCCTCGCAGCCAGGCATCGCTGTAGCCCATACTTGGACGGGGCGTTTATATATATATATATATATATATATATATATATATATATATATATATATTTCAACTGAAATAACGACTAGCACAGGAATTACAGAAAATAAATGGCGAACATCACTTGGTTCGACATTAAATTAACGTAGTTTAATTGTTACATGTAGCTAGTTAATGACCTACGCCCACGTGCCCGAATAGTTGTTAGATCCTGTACAGGTCAGCCACAACCTCACACCCAGATTTTATGTGTAAGTAAGAAAATATCGGAAGTTCTGGGGGGGCAGCTAGTCGACGGGCAACCTTGGAGGTGGAAGCTGAGTATAACCAGGGTAATTGATAAGAGCGGGTTTTGGTTATTATTTTGGCGTTATAACGCCGGGCGATTATAAAGATTATAGTTGATCTAGAGCAGGTAGTGGTTCATTACATATTTTGGTGCGCCTAACGAGGGGCGATTATAGTTGTTTTATAGATATGAGGAGGACGGTTCATTACAATGTAAACAACTACCTATGGAAGTAGTTCCAGCACTTGTTTATGAAAAAGTATCTGAAGAGAGTAAGAAAATTAACTATAATACTAATAGTAATATATATGTAGATAGAGTCTCTTGCACGTTTTATAGTAACGTACCAAACTGTTGGAGAATTTCGCAGTTACAAGCTATTCACAACGCTCCGATGCCATGCAGTTCTCAGGAACACACAATAAACAAACGCAGTATTTCAGCCGTTTAGCTTTAGCTTTTGGAGGTGTGATGCTAGTGTAAGTTGCGATCTGTGCATCACGTGTTTAGGGATCTGTTTCAGGAAATCGCTACGACTGTCAATTCTAATTCAAGCAAGTACTTGCGTCGCATTGCCCTGCATGTAAGATCACTGTAAGAAACTACTGCAACTTGTCAGCGTAAAACCAGCGCTTCTTCAAATGCACACATAGCAACTTATCACAAAATACTATGTAGTGTTTAACAGGAATTCGTTATTTACTTTGATTACGATCCCCACGGTCTTTCTTCCTTTTGTTTGTGTGAAGAAATAGAAAATGCTTTTCCATTTCTACCCGCATTTCTTTCATCAAAATATATCAACACAGTTTCAATGCATGCATTTTTCAATCATTTACATTTCGGTGAATAAAAGTGTTATTGATATACATAAAAAGAATAACATAATTTATATTTTGCAAGATATTTCGAAGGATCACATCAATTATTCATAAAAAACAAGTAACTATCTGCACATTTGTCCAGTCAATTAACAGAAATTGAAGGAAAAAACATCGAGACGGAATTCATCTACCTATATATTACATTTAATACAACAATGTTCAAATTCATAAGCGTCAAAGCATGAAATCATACATTTCTATTGCTTTTCCATACATACACACCATACTACCTAATACAATATGCTTCCAAGTTTTCAAAATATTTTCCATTCCGCAATTGTACTAATGCTACTGGAATATACACTTTTCAAGAAATTGGCATATAAGAATGTTTTAGATTTATATATTCATTCAAGAAAGTAGATGAATAATTACATCATGCGCCTAACGAGCAGTCTTTGACATTAGTTGTTTTCACTAAATTGTTTTGCTAACGCGAAGTTAATTGGAGCTGATAATAATTTCCACGCAAGGCGCAAGGTCACAGTTGGAGTTCATTGAGAAAAGAGCTGACTGGAGCAGCTGCAATATATGTGGTGCTGACAGGAGATAACGATAAAAGTTGTACGTGCGCATTTGTGCTTTTACAAAATTAGACATTTAGTATGGAAAATATGATTGAGAGAAAGATGTGGGGGAGAAAATGCCAACATTGGAGGGGGTATTTTGAGAGGAGAAGGATACATCTCGAAACTAGGGAATCAGCATCATGTTTATATCTACATAAGGCAACGAAGCTCTCCACACAAGTGGCCTTTGTCAAGTTCCCACATTATCAGTGTGGTGCATCCCAAAGTGAGTATTTTTGCATGTTTATGTTTCTATGTCTTAATACCCGAATATGTGCATCTTCTTAAATTATTTTTTTAATTAGCCCACTTAGATCCCATTAAGGGCAAGGGACTCCTCCCTTTTTGCAAGGAATACTAAATGAAGTGATAATATGATGACGAGGGACCATTGCCATGGCAACACTGCCTTAGCGATCTCGGCCACTCGGATCCGCATTAAATTAGATTACTACATAATAAAGAGATTATTAAAAACATCTCTTGGTGCATAAATTAATTATTGTAAAAAATCCTGCAATAATCACGTTTTAAATACGATAAAATGGGGTTACATCTGCTGCAAAACTTCAAAGCCGTTAATATTTTTTTTTACTAAATGTATACGCCATGCTTAAAGCAGTTTTAAAAAGATGGATATGTTAATGTTTCTTGACATGTCAACAGAACTGCATTCCTCTCCATAAAAGTTTTGCAATATTGCATTGGCGTTTTCAATCCTTCACGGATATCTGTATAATATTTTTTGTTGTTCTAGCTTTGTTCAGTAGTTTCCTTAGTTTCTTTTATCATCAGTTTCAGTTCTTTCAGTTTCGCTTATTGTTTCGTGCCTGCGAGGAGTTAGAAACTAATAGTGGCGTTTACTGTGACTACAAAGCGCATTACGGGCTAGCCTACGTAAATATGGCCATTATGACGAATATATTAAATACACCGAAAAATAATCACAGTAAGATTATATTAATAGAATAAACCAGAGTGATTTAAACCAAGTTTTTAGAGTGAAATTTAAGACGATCAACTAATTCCTGAAGAATTTTAGAAGAGTACATTGATATTCAATCATTTACTAAAGAGTATGCAAGTGAGAATCATCATATTCATAATGTGACGTTTCTTTAATGATAAGAAACAATGTGTTTGTAAGCTGTCTCCTCTCTGATAAATGATGCTCTGCCAGATATATTGCTTAGCAACGGAGCATGTTTTTAGCAATATGGTAGGTTCCGGTAAATCTGATTATCAAGGCAGAAGTGGCCTTGGTTTAAGCGGTCTGGTTAACGAGCGGGGAATAGAGATTTTAGAAATCCTTCTATAAAAAAGCAAAAGTGAAGAAAGAAAGGCGAGGAGGTAGGAGAAATGAAACATTGCAAAGGCTGATCGTTGGATGTTTATTGGAAAGGTTCAGAGGATATAATGAAGGATATACTGTCTAAATAAAATATTCTGGTATAGATGACATTCACGACTGCAGGCCGATGTGAATTTGAATAATTTACACATTTAGTCTCTTCACTGGTGAACTCCAAAGTAGCGTGTTTCCCGCACATATTGCATAGTGCTGCAGAAAACCACATTTTTTTGTTTCTCATTATGGAGTAATGTAACGGCTGTGAACTACTCTAGCCACTAAATTGTTGAATCAGTTTCCCCCATAATTGATATTCCCCAAATGATCGGACTTACGTCGCGGCCCAATGAATTTGAAACCGATATTTTGATTTTGGGGTGTACTTAACATGAAGAACCTGGGACATTTTCCAAATTTTCAAAAAAAATGACTCCATTCTTTTCTATTTAATTTTATTGTTGAATAGTGTGAACGGCGTTTAAAAGAATGGTAAAAGTCTCGAGTTCATTCAAAACAGTAATTTTTCGAAAATTACAAAGTTCAATTTTTTCGGCGTTTTCCTAAAAGTAAAATATAAAGATAGATATTTTATTCCCTAAATACATTATGTTCCTTAAAGATATATTGTACAAATTTTCGAAAATTTGAGTATTTTCGCGTAATTGTGCGTCAAAATACGGACGAAAAAGTACATGCTGTTTTAGCACTAATAGTTTCTAATGTCCCTCCCGGCAATGAAGTGGGCCGGATCTGTGTTAACGTTCTCTAATTGTAATTATTACATAGTTCTCTTAGATCGTAGATTCACATTTCATAATTTGTTTATCAAGGGTTACGGCACATAAATGCCATGATATGCTTTCGCAAATGGTTAGTCCTAAAACATTTATTACGTTCTGCAATTATTTTTAGAAATATTTGATCTTGTATGATACTGACACATTTCTGAATACAATAAAGATTGTAATTTTGTTCAGTCTCAGTGTACATGGCAAAAGGGGCCATTGGTAAAGTTGGATCAGAGGTAATTTAGCTGGTCTCTGTTCATGGAGAAGAGAAAATGTTTTTAAACACCTCGAGGAATAATCCGATTGTGAACGAGAGAGAGAGAGAGGTGAGATCATAGGAATTCCAGGAATTTGTAAAATTAGT
Source organism: Teleogryllus occipitalis (assembly GCA_011170035.1). Lineage (NCBI taxonomy): Eukaryota > Metazoa > Arthropoda > Insecta > Orthoptera > Gryllidae > Teleogryllus > Teleogryllus occipitalis. The sequence goes on along the minus strand of BLKR01016650.1, from coordinate 5,574 downwards.
TCAAAAGTGAAGTATTTTTGGTCCATGCATACGTTGAAGAGATTTTAAATTTGATCACGAGTGGGTATGGAACACGGACATTTGTTCAGTTCATTTCGTAGGAGTAATTTGTAATATGACGAAGTTGGATTACTAGGAAAGAGATCCTATATACAAAATTACATCGGGAACGCCGTTCGTATGTCGCCACATATCACCGCGTAGAAACTTGCACTCTCGTATCGCTCGCCGGATGAACTCTTACTGTTCACTCCCTGCAGCGAGGCCCATTTATACCCCCAACGGGCTGTCGGCTCACTGTCAGTCGCCAGTGTACGGTTGGTGGCAGCGTTGCGAGCACCTGTGCAAGCGTAAGGAACGCCTCTGCTCTGGCCTCTGCTCTGGCGATCTCTCTCGGGCGGTGGCCGAAGTTTCCCCCGGCACCACCTCTTCCCTGCGGCACTCCGGCGACGGGTCTTCGAAGAGGTCAAGTGCGACCACGACAGTGTAAAAGATTACTGGTCTGAATGGAGGATTCTTCCTTTCTCTACGGTAGCACCCTTGTCACCTCTACTGCACGCTTTAACACAAGAAACATGGGACACATTTTATTTTTACGTTGTTAAACATACCTTAGGATTCAGATATTGTACGATTACATAAACGTTGTGTGCGCAGATGAGGCTGCTGATTCTGTGCTCGCTGGTGCTGGCTGCGTGTGCGTGCGTGTGCGTGCGTGCGCAAAACGAAAACCCCGACAGTCGCGACGCTTGCTACGAGTGCCAAGAGAAGGACAGAGGCAACGTCGACTGCCCGGTTGTACGGCCGTCGCAGTGCCGAAGCGGGCGACTCACGCCCTGTGGCTGCTGCAACACCTGCCTCGTCTACCTCGGTGAGAGCAGCATAAACAAACTGCGATAAGTTTACTGCTTCTCAAGTCACATCCAAGCTTTACAAGTGGCATCTAAAAACGAGAGGAAAGCTCACTGACCTACACGTCCCCAGAGAAGCATATGACAAAAGAGATATATTTATCATATGACAAATTTTTCCAGATTTGACTTAACAATTAAATGTAGATAAAAAATAATTCACAGTATTCAATGAGAGATAAATCAAGAGAAAATGTCGAAAACTTATCGCATATATCTATAAGGAGCTTAGTTTCTAAAATTTGGTAACCAATAGTTAAGACTCAAGACCATCTACAGAGAAGATTTAGGGTTCATTTCAAAGCTCCAGGGTGCAAGTCAATTTTTATTTTCTAAACTTACGAATTTCGTTCAAACTGAGTCCTCCTCACCAACACTTCTCACTTCGTGTACTATCTGATGTGATCAAGAAGGGTTGCTCTAACTTCGCGCGACAGCGTGAAATGTGGAATTTCGGCACTCCACAGTACAGGCAGTTACGATGGCTGCAGCGCAGCGGAGTGGGTGAGAAGGATCGGATTAGGAGCGGGCGAGAAGGCGCGTGGCGGGCGGAAGGGGGGGGGAGTGCAGCAGCCGGAGAAGCAGAGGCGGCGTGGGAAGTTTGACAAGAGGGGTTGTGGTGGAGATAAGGTGTGGACGAGGAGGACAGGAGCGGTCTGAAGGGGCGGAGCGGAGGGGATGGAGTGAAGTGTGAAGGAGCGTGTTGGGATGGGCGAGGGCGTCGAGCGAAGTGTGAAGGAGCGTGTTGGTATGAGCGACGGCGTGGAGCGAAGTGTGAAGGAGCGTGTTGGGATGGGCGACGGCGTAGAGCGAAGTGAGAAAGATCGTGTTGGGGCGGGGCGGAAAGAGTAGAGCGAAAAGTGAAGGAGCGTGTTGGGGGCGAGGGAGTGGAGCGAAGTGTGAAGGAGCGTGTTGGGGCGGGGCGGAAAGGGTAGAGCGAAGTGTGAAGGAGCGAGTTGCGGTGGGCGAGGGCGTGAAGCGAAGTGTGAAGGAGCGTGTTGGGATGGGCGAGGGCGTGGAGCGAAGTGTGAAGAAGCGTGTTGGGGCGAGGCGGAAAGGGTAGAGCGATGTGTGAAGGAACGTGTTGGGGTAGGCGAAGTGTAAAGGAGCGTGATGGGATGGGCGAGGAAGTGGAGCGAAGTGTGTAGGAGCGTGTTTGGGCGGGACGGAAAGGATAGAGCAAAGTGTGAAGGAGCGTGTTGGGGTGGACGAGGGCGTGCAGCGAAATCTGAAGGAGCGTGTTAGGGGCGAGGGGGTGGAGCAAATTGTGAAGGAGCGTGTTGGGAGGCGAGGGGCGGAGCGATGTTTGATGGAGCGTGTTTGGGTGGGTGAGGGCGTGAAGCGAAGTGTGTAGGAGCGTGTTGGGGGCGAGGGGGTGGAGCGTAGTGTGAAGGAGCGTGTAGGGAGGCGAGGGACGGAGCGAAGTGTGAAGGAGCGTGTTGGGATGGACGAGGGCGTGGAGCAAAGTGTGAAGGAACGTGTTGGGGTGGGCGAGGACGTGGAGCAAAGTGTGAAGGAACGTGTTGGGGGCGAGGTGGTGGAGCAAATTGTCACGGGGCGTGTTGGGAGGCGAGGGGCGGAGCGAAGTGTAAAGGAGCGTGTTGGGATGGGCGAGGGCGTGGAGCGAAGTGTGTTGGGGCGGGACGGAAGGGGTAGAGCGACGTGTGAAGGAGCGTGTTGGGGTGAGCGAGGGTGTGGGGCGAAGTGTGTAGGAGCGCATTGGTGCGAGGGTGTGGAGCGAAGTATGAAGGAGCGTGTAGGGAGGCGAGGGACGGAGCGAAGTGTGAAGGAACGTGTTGTGGTGGGCGAGGGCGTGGAGCGAAGTGTGAAGAAGCGTGTTGAGGGGCGAGTGGCGGAGCGAAGTGTGAAGGAGCGTGTTTGGGGTAAGGTGGGGTGGAGTGAAGTGTGAAGGTGAGTGTTAGTGCAAGACGTAGCGGGAGAGGGAAGAGGAATGAAAAATGGATGTCAATACAATTACGTCTATTTTCCATTGTAGATAGACTTAGTAACAATAAACAGATACCTTCAGATTTTCTTCATAATTGTTGTTGTGGTGTTTTGTTTCATTTCTTCAGAGAATGTTCGGTTTAATGGACTTGTTAACATTGTTTTGCATGAAATAAATGAAGATATTGGGGCAATAACACGCAATGCCATATTTCTTATGAAATTGAGATATTAATGTATTTCTGGTCAGTTATCAGTTTACGTATTATTGGACATAATGCGGAAATTTGTTAAGAATGTTGAGAGATTGTTTAAAATAAATATCATATGCATGCCTTTCTCTTATTTATGGAAGGTTTTTTTTATTATTTTACTCTTCCTTTTCTTAAGACTTGAAATAGTGGCCTAGCATGTCATTGCCTCAAGTTTTTCAATTGTAAATTCTAATGTGTAAATGTAGAACTCGTTTCATTATTTATGAAACACAAAATCCTTTATTTTAATTTTAATTCATTCCGAGTCTGCTTTCTTGGAATGTTCTCTAAAAGCTCTTGTAATTCGTTCATTCCTTTCTAAGTTAGCAAGGAACTTAAATGGGTATCTTCCTCATTCTTTAAAATTACGCTTGTAGAGCATGTCTCTCCTTAATAAACGAATTCGCCAAGAATGACGTTATTTGTTCTCGCAAGATTCCCTGCTGAGTGGTCATGAACGAAGTTTATGTATGTGTTGCAGAGGACGGCCAATTCTGCGAGGGCATTGTACACACGAATGGCATATGCAATCCGCCCAGGCGTTGCGTAAGGAATATATGCCGCAACCCATAAGCGCATTCTCTCTAAGCACCGAAATTCAAGAACATAAGTATATTTGCAGTTTATAATAATCCAAAAGAAGTAGTTCAATACAAAAGAAATTTAAATATAAAATAACAGCAAGTGTTCATTTTCAATATTATTCAATATGCGAGAGTCAATTTTCGAATTTTTTTCAATGTAATTCTCCAAAAACGAAATAAAGTTCTTTGTTGCTCATTCTATCATTTATTATTTATCAGGAAATACCCATCAATTTGAAAAGTTCGTGATAAAACCTGTAAATTGTTGGTGTGAATGATGTAATCGATCTGTTTGAAGGAAACACTGAATAATACTTATTTAGTTAATGTTTTAACAAACGTCTAAAATTAGTCTTCTGGTTGGAATATGATTTTCCCCCTTCATTGGAAGCATCTCCTTCAGTAGCACGCATTACTTGAAGCATCGATGACTCACCTTTTAATTATGGAATTCAGAAAATGTATTATTTTTTCTACATGTTTTAATTAAAAAATATACAAAAAATTATGTAAGTTTTACAAACTTTGACAAAAAACATTGGGGAGTACTACAATGAATTTTTCTTGTATTTTGCCATAATCATTGTTAGACCATCTACAGATAACAAAAGTCAACATCTTCTAAGGAATTAAAATGAAAATCCATTAAACACTTAACAGAAAATTATTTCAATAGTAAGTTTCAAGCTAGTGTTGTTTTAAAGCAACTGAATAAAAAATATGCTTGAGAAGCAGATTTTAAATCATGCATCTATAGGAACATCTGTGAGTAAGGCATAGTTAATTTCGAAAAATAATAGTTTATATGAAAAGGTTGCGCGCTTCAGATGTGATGACTCTCTTCTTGAAGGTTTTAAGCGAACTCAAGCAATCGAGGTGTGTGAAGACGCTTGGCGCACTTATTATATATCTCAGCAATAACAGTAGATATTGTGGCTGCCTATCAGGCAGATGTTACCAATGGGTTAGTTATTCTGTGACATTTACTTCGGAAGTGTGCAGGAAATGCTTTTTCCAGTGAAATGTTTGATCTGTGCAACACTAATTTGTTCATTTATTACCTCTCGTTCCCCACCACTTTACACCAGTGAAGATAAAAGTTGAAAGTACCAATTAATCAATAGTTGTAACGAACGATTAGGATGATCAGCACAAATAAATTCCCGTGCTGTCAATGTTCCATTTGGTCGTGTGGAGCAAGAAAACTCAAACTTTTAACTTGGAACTAAGTTTAAAATTACATTCTTCTAGAAATAAATTTATATTAATGATTTACAAAAGTTACGTATGCGACAAGTTTATAAATTTTTTACAAATATTGAAATTTTGGACATTTCATCTAACGTCGCTTGTTTCCGAAACATTTAATTTTGCCTTAGAGTATTGCATAATTATTATAAGCTTGTTGAAAAATATACGAGTACGTTGGAAAATGTACACGTTGTGTTGTGTGTCTATGTTCGAAGATGGAAAAATATCTATAAATGCTTTATAATTCCTGAAAAGTTAAGAGATTAATAACTTGTTTATAATAATATGTTTGAAGAAGTCTATTGCCCAGATGATGAGCGTATTTTTCTCAAGTTTCACCTAATTCACCAGATCCACTTGTTCCCTTTCTGCGAAAATTGATATACTAACAGATACAAGACATCTTCATCTCATACTATAAAATTTTGTTGTAGTACTTAATGTGTATTCCCGTTTCATTGCGGTCTTTTTTCACTTCGTAGTGAAAGTGTTTAAGGAGTGAAACTGCCCAAATGATGTGAGAATTTTATTTATCTATTAGTGATTGGCCCTCCTATCGTGCCAGCTTCATTTTTTATTTCTGTGAAGAGCTATATACTTAAAGATGTAAGTATACCTTCATGTAAT
>BLKR01016649.1:0-22836 GCA_011170035.1 Teleogryllus occipitalis | reverse complement strand
TAAGATAATGGAGCTTGTTTTCAACGAAGTGTTTGGCTAGCAACCATTATTTGACTGGGTGAAAACCAGAACGGTATAAATGCCATTTTATAAATTCTGAGAAAACTGTTTTATTTTATTTAATATCTCTGTAAAGTCGCGGTGCTTTTTTCATCATTAAAGCCACGGCATTTCAATTGTTCATTAAACCCACGAAATTACATTGGCACTGAAATGCAGCCACGGGTAATACGCTTTTACGCTTTTCTCAGAATTTATAAAATGTCACTTGTACCGTTCTGGTTTTCACCCGTTCATTTTCTCCTATAAATTAATATGCCGCTGATTTAACTTCATTCTCAATAAAACAGACAATACCTCTTTTGCACAATAACTTTATCTTAAAACATATACAGTAAAGCTACAATTATTGTATTTTAAATGTTGCATAAGTATTTATTTGCCCTTTATTTGTATGCTCGTATTTGTTATAGTATCGTTAATGGTGACCATCTGACAATAAAAAAAAGTTATGCTAAAACGCGGAGGGTAAATTTTAACAGAATACTCTGAATCCATAATGACTATGGTCATTTTATCGGTGACAAACTATTTACATTTCGTTGATTACAAAACGATCACAGCAAATTATATTACAGTAACCAGGGCATGGGACCTGGAGTTGAGACTCGGGGGAATCGATTCCGAATAGCGTGAGAAGAAGCAAAAATAGGTATCATCATAAACAAAAGCAAAATAAACAACAATTAAATCTATCAAAAATGTACACGCATCGTGTCAAAAAATATTCCATCAAAAGATCTGAAAGATTTTGGGCTATCTTCCACAATTTATTATTATGACCTTTATCACATCTATATTTATTCTCATTTCAAGCAAGTTCATTTCTGTTCAGTAACTTAACTTCGTATTTCTTCGAGAATATTCACGTATTTCTTGTGTCCCAATTTACTACATTATATATATGCATAATTTCTTAATCTATTTCTTACAGCCGATGTCGTAGCAACCACAATTTGTTGTGCCACATTATATTCTTACTCATTATTGGGGTCACATGGGCATGTCAGAGACAAATTCTTGAACGTCATCTGCGTTTACTTGAATGAAATAGTGAAATATAAGTGCATTTTTGGCACATTTTGAATTAGGACTAGAAGTGTAGAGTAAAATCTCCATTTTATTTTGAAAAGAAATGGTATTGCAACAGCACAGAAGTTACAGCTTTCTAGCGAAAAAAAAAAGAAAATGCCTTCCATAGCGTTTTTCTAGAGTATTTCTAAACTTTGAACTCGATTTTCTCAATACCACATTTAGAGCACTTATATTCCTTGTGCTCTAAGACCCTCAAATTCAATGTATGTTAAATGAAAATATTTCCATTCACTAATAATTCGTTATAATTTTAAAATGTTGTGCATTCTTTTGAACTTTTAAACAATAATTAATCTGGCCCGGTGAATTTTACACGTATCCAACAGTACAGCTTCTTCAACCGGATAGTTTATTTGTGTTAGTTGCGTACAGCTTACACAGAGAGAGGGGAAAAGAAAGAGCGGGTGGGGTGGAATAAAAGTAGAAATGGTGAAGAGAGGATCGAGAGAAATGAGGATGAATATAAAAAACAATTGATACCGTGTTTAAACATTTTAAATTTATCTTTTAATAATAATGTTCGTTAAATTTCGCCCAAACTATTAATACCAAAAGTCAGCTTTGCATGGCTTAACAACTTAGAAATATCTTTTCATCACTCTTCCCTATTTGTAGAAGAATGTCAACTAAAAGTGAACATTAAATAATCCGTTCTCTTCATAAGAGATTTGTGTTTCTACTGTCATACGTTCGTTTACGTCTCACGGCATAATGAAATGTCTCACAGTTTACAAAACCTTCTCTACTAGTGCTTCTGGAATGTGATGAGACAATGTGACAGGAAGAGGGGCAGACTTCTGAGTTCTTTCTGTATATGTAAAGCTGTGACAGAAATAGGAACTGTCTAGTAGCGTGCGCATACCGAGCCAGTATATTTTTCAAAATCTACAAATGTGTGAAATGCGATGGGAAAAGCGAATGTTTGAAGATCGTAATCCATTTTTACAAGAGGGTATGTCCATCAGTTCTTAAATGTTGAAATTTTAATGTGTTCGGGCAAAAGAGGAATTGGGAGCTGAAAGGTCGCTAATCTTTCAAGAAGTTGAGAGAGGAGTTATTTTTGCATTATATTTTTAATAATTTTATAAATCTTGTTCTATATAATTTCTACGTATTGATAGCATGACATTCCAAAGGAGTATGGCTATCAAACCCCAGCAAACGGCAAGATGAAATTCACGCTCTAAACTAGTGATGCTACATCACAACCTTTCTGGCATTATTTATAACGTCTCCGCTATATTATACCACTACATAAACCTGCAAAAGTATTTTCAACCAGCAAACATTTTTTTCGGCACCAAGACTCTTAAGAGTTAATTAACCTTTACTTTACGGAAACCTATGAGTTTCGAACTCGGGTCGACGCTAAAAAATGTAATTGTCTCAACTCAACTCAACACGCAGTTTTCTAAAATTCAGAGAGATCAAAGAAAATGAGACATGCACTATTGTTTTAAGCGTCACAAGGGAAAAAATTAAGAAAATAAATAAGACCAGTTTTGGGGAAAATGTTTTTATAATTTGTATTAATTTCAACCAGAAAACGTGAAACGTGAAAACTACTCGTTTCTTTAAAACAATGTATCTAATCTTTTTTAAAGAACTGATTTTTCAGAACGAACAATGTTTAAGGTAAACATCGCTATCTTCAATTTTAAAGTTTAGAAATGCTAACTTTTTGCAATTTTTACATTTTCGAAAATTAAGAGAATTCGACGAAATTGAGACTAGAACCAAATTTTTTACCATTCTTTGTTCCATTCGAGGAAAACGTTTAATGAAAAAGTTTGGATCAGCTTTTGAGACATTTTTTTAGGAATTGCATACGTAAATTTCAGACACAAAATAAGCGAAATTTACTAGTTTTTTCGAAAAATTGTACATGAACTTTTAAGAGCTTATTTTCTACAAAACTTTGTCCGAGGCAAAAATCTCTATCGTCAATTTCATAGCACCATAGGTTTTTACCGTTCCTTAATACTTATGGGGTGAAAGTTTAAAGAAAAAAATTGAAACGGATTTGGAGAAAAACATGTTTCAATACACTACAATTTCCTTTATTTGGCGCAAAATTACACGGATATACTCACATTTTCGAAAAATTGAACACGACCTTATTTCAAGATCTGTCTTCACAGAATAGTTTTCATTTAGTACAACATCTATGTCTTCAATAGTAGGAGAACGCCCCCAAATAATACACTTGCAATTTTCGAAAAATTAGATATTTCAATGAACATGAGACCTGCACATTCTCTTAAACGTTTTTCGCGCTATCCAAGGACAAAGTTTAATCACAGAATTTGGAACCATTTTGAGAAAATTTTTAATCTATTTTTGAGGTTTCATGTAAAGTATTCTGAAAAATCAAAACATCCTTTTGAATTTCCCCAAGCCTCGAATTCGTTCAGATCGATATGGAAATATCAATTTTGGAGAAAATCTGCTGAACGGTTGAGGCGCTTGCGGTGACGACGGACGGACAGACAGATTTTGCCGTCAATCAATTTTTCGGTATCAAAGACCCATAAAACATGGATTCTGGGTACACCACGTTTTAGAGGAAGTAATTTACTACATACAGGAACAGGATTTATTCACATTGTCAGTATCAGAGCCCGACAATAAGAGTGTTTTGTAGAAAATTTGCCGTTTTCCGGCGCACGATTACTATAGTAAGTATATATACGTATAGTATATACGTAAGTATATATACTGAAATAATCTGCAATATACTCAAACAAACTCGGTCGAGGAATCTAAAAAGCAAATATCTTTCTATCTTGCTACTTTATTGCTAGAATTGGCTCAATGAAAAATCATATAGTCATTTCACAAAAACATGGAAATTTATTAAACAATTTAAAACAATTATTTATATTGTATAACTTTAGCCAAAATAAAAATTAAATGTTTGTCATGACCGTTCCAACCTTATGTCTTCGCGCGCTTTTTTTTGTGACCATCTTTATCCATCTCCGACGCCGCCGTCCTCAGGTCCAGACACCATCTTCTCTCTTCTTTTCTCGGAAGCTCACTTCAATCACCGTTCATCAAATCAATAAACTATTTGCTGCTAACATTCCAGTCCAATCACTGACAACTTCGCCCAAGCCCTCAATGTCCCTCCAACTCGTTCACATGAAATATTTTAAGCTCCACTGTCACACTTAGAGTTCCAATTTTGATGTTTTCTCAACATCCATTCCCTAGTAGATGCTTACAAGTCCCCAAAGAAAAAAAAACTCCTAACATTAATTGGAGCACGATCCGTTCATGAGCACGGCATCAGTCAGAATGAATGTCTCTCGTATTCTTTCAGCCCTGCAAAGCTCGGTTCATAAATTCGATTGTTTATTTGCAGATAACATTTGATGTACTTTCGTACCTAGCCAATCTCTACATTTCTTGCAAAACGAACTAGCCGTCTTCACGACTGTCACTGCTTTTTCGGCCAATCCCAGAATTCTATATAGAATTAACTAGCCGTCTCCGCGATTGTCACTGCATGAATATGTTGACCTTGACGACGGCTCGCTTACCGTTGCTATGCTAGCGTATTCACATAATTTATCCTCTTTAATTGACGCCATTTATAATAAATAGTTGTACAATATTCAGTGACATATTGGTATGTCACAATACTTTCTCTTCTTATATTCGTAAAGGCGAGAAAGTGAAATGTGTGTGTTTTCCAAAGAATTTGTCGATACTCGCTTAAATACTTGTTATTAAATACTAAATATTGACCCCCCCCATGCTCGGGCGTACTGCCAGGTGTTGGGTGCCAGGCCGATGCACCGGTGACGACGATTATTGGAAGACTGCCCTGCGTCGGCCGATCATTGACGGTGGCGAAGATCTTGATTCCCTCCACGTAGAGCAGGAGGAATCTTCAGGGATGGGCCTCTCTGGGTGAGGCTTGCAAGGGGTGGTAAATGGGATCGGATATGCCTCGTGGTTAATCATTAATGATCAAATTATTATTCCTGTGAACAATACTGTTCGTGGAGAAATCCCACTTATTGTATTCAATGTTCAAAAGATCTTAGAAATTAATAGTTGTAGTAAAAGGAATATTGCCTTCGTTAAACACTTTACATAGAATTTAAATTACAGTATGCATTATAATTCTGTTCGATCTTCTTTTCTTGACGTAATAGTTGATTTCTTGAAAGTTCTTTTGAATCCTGATTTCTCGCGTTAAAATTATTTTTTTTTTAAACACTCGCTTTGCACTATGTCTAATTTACAATTACTGGAATTTGAGGGTCAGCAGTCTGATGTCAAGAAGGGTCTGCACGAAGTGCGCGCATAAATGGCGCATTGCGGCGGTCGAGGTCAGGATCCATTGTCAAGCGCATATCCGCGGCCGGGGTCGCGTTCAGCGGGGGTAGCGGCTGCGCAGCGGCGGGGGGGGGGGGCTGCTTCGTACCCGGCCGGTGTTCATAGGTTCCCACATACGATAACGGCAATATTATACGCACGGATAGCAAGCGCGGTGGATTCGCCGCGTGCGATGATAGAGCTCTCTTCTGTTTACTTGGGCACGCATGCACTAATCGCGATACCTTCTGGAACCAATCTGCGATGGCTGGCGAATCATAACGTTACTTTTACGCCTTCTCGTCGATCTAGGCTTGCTTCTCTCTGCAGTCGGTAAACTGTCTCGCTGTCACCGAAGTCACTAATTGTCTCCCGTCCCCCTCTCTCCAAAGTCTGTGTCCGTTCTCTGGAGGCGAACGTGCCTCGAAAAAACTCGGTTTGCGCCCAAAATCTCTTACCCAAATCGTCCGCGCCCTTTTTTGAGCAATAGCGTTTCAGAAATTTTGGAGCGCGGAACTCGTAGCGACACCGCGGGCGCTCATTCGGTTTGCTTCACACGCGTCGGTTTTCTTCTAGAAGTTTCTTCGAACTTTTAATTTCGGTTGGTCCGGAAGCATTCTTCTATCTGGGAGCTTGGAAAATTTCGTCTCCGAAATAGATCAGATTCCGACATGCCACAAGCGAATATTTACGGAAATTAGCTTTGTGCGTAATGTGCATGATGGACATGCGTGTCCCGCAGACATCTCTAAGGCAAGTGGGTGGTTGGGGGTGGATCGAGACGCCGGATCTATTACATATGTGTCGTGAAAAGGTGTAAATCTATCTTTTCGGAACATCCTGACTCTCTGGGGTAAGCGAGGAGTGCCAACTGCGCAGGGTCTCTCATTGTTCGGTTTAAGTAAGGCGGGCGTATTTATGACTTCTAGAACTACTAGAAAGAAATTTTCCAGATGCAAAGACGTTCTAATCGTAAGAGCTTATCACCAGAACGTTGCTCGACGCCACGACGTATTAGCTGGTGTGGGTCGTTTTAGTATTAATATTTAAACCGCATAATTTCTTGTAAATTTTTCATTGGAGCTAAATGCTCCAACACGATTCGTTATGCCTCCTGATTCTTTTATCTGCTCTTTCAGGTGTTATCCTCCCGACCGGCGCGGAGGGCGGCGACGTCGGCGGAAGGGACAAGGACGAGTGGGGCAGCGCGTGAGTGACGCCGAGGAGCGCTTTTGGCAGCGGCGCCGCCGCCGCCGCGGGAAGAGGAAGCGGAAGAGAAAGAACAAGGAGGGGAGAGGGGGAAGGAAGAGGGATTGATGAGTGTGGCGCCGGTCGTTGTGGCGGCGGCGCTGCCGTCTCCGCTGTCAACTGAGGAGGGCCCGGGTGCGCAGCGTGGCGTGGCGCAGCGCTTCATGGCGTTTCGTGGCGCGCTGTGGTGCTGCTTGGCGTCGCGCTGCGTAGCGCTTCTTGGAGCGGCGCGGCATGGCGCACCGTGGCGCTGCGTGGCGCTTCCTGGCGCTGCGTGGCGCAGCGAGGCGAACAGCAGCGGCTGGCGGGCGACGAACCGGCGGCGCGGCGGGCCGACCGGGGGCGCGGGACACGCCCACGCCCCTGCCGCACGGCGTGGCGTCGGTGAGTAGTCCCTGTTACACGCCCTCCCTTTTTTCCTACTCTTTTTCCTTTTCACTTTCACGTACACATACGCATATGCGGAGTAATATACGTACTATAGAGAAATTTATGTAATGCTGCGGAAAATCGATTTCAAGATTCCAACGGAAATACAAGTTTGGGGTCCCCTGATACCGAAAATTTTTTTTTCTTTTCTTTCAAAACGTTCATCCGTCCGTCTGTGAACACTACAAGCGCCTAAACCATGCGTACAATCTTTTCCAAATTGAAGAAACCCCTGTCCATCTGGCTCGAGTCAAAGCCTTGAGATTTTGAAAAACATTTTTTAAAATTTGGAGGTACTTTACAAGAAGTCCCCCGGTTATTTTCAAATTTGTGCAAAAACGACTCCAAATTCTCCTTTAAATTTCGTGTAAGAATAAATTAAAATACACTTATAATGTTAGCCTATGTCGGATTTACACGGTTAACTCGTTTTTTTCGAAAATTGCAAAAGTTTGAATTTTTTCGGCGTCTTCCTACAACTTTCAAATTGAAGACAGAGATATTTACTTCAAATAAAATTTGTTCACCATATTTAGTTCTTTCATTAAGGTCAAGTACAATTTTAAAAAATTAAGTAATTTTCGCGCAATATTGCGTGCAATATGTGATATTTTAAAAAATAACAAAAACAAGATTTTCTCAAAAATGGCTACATATTTTTCTTTAAACTTTTGGTAGGGATAGTGCTAAATGTACTCTATAAGCTGACATAAACGAGGAAACACACCAAGGAAATTAGAAAACTTTACTACAAGAAAGTCTGTGCCATTCTGAAGCACCACTAAATTAAATTTATTTTATTTTCGATCGTATTAACAACATGGACATGAGGGACTGACAGTACATGTTATTATATAGATACACGTTCAGTTCAGTATTAAGCCGTGATATATAGCTACATATCATTATAGTAATAAAAGAAACGAGTGGATAAAGAGGTGTATAATTGCATGAGTAGTCTGTCCAAGAAAAGGAGCGACGGAAGGAGCAAATTTTCGTATTTACCACGAGTGCAATTATACCCTTTTACTTTCCAATATTTCTGTTACGTTTAATTGTTTTTTCGTTTCCATTTAAGAATAATTTAAATTTGAGAAGTTCAAGCACATTTTTACCATTCGAGGCATACATTTGATTATTTTGTGTCACTTCTGAAAAAAAAAAGGCTTCTTTTCGCGGGTCATGCATTGTGTACGTATAATCGCTATAGCGGGTTTGAGGGTAAAGAGATATGTCGACGGGGAAGACATTGCGGAACTTATTCCGGATGAAATACTAGAAGAAGCTGACAACGCCATGAAAGCATTACTTCCCACGAAACGTGAAGACAGGTATGAGAGAGAAGACAACATATATAAATATTGGAAAGTAAAAACAAATTCATTATTGACAAGTTTTGCTTGTGTACGGGTAAACAACTGACGTATTTTTACTTTCTCGTATACGTACGTATATACCGAGTAATATACATAATATAGACGAAGTTATGTAATGCTGCGCAAAAAAATTGTGGATTTTCGGTACAAAAACTTCATTGCCGAGCCCTGGCAACAAAAAAGTGGATAAATTCAGTTCCTAAATTAAGAAAAAAATCCTCTAACACGTGATGTAGCCAGAACGCTGTTATGTGGGTCCTTGATGCCGAATAATGTGGGTCCTTGATGCCCAATTGAAAGCAAAACGTCCGTCCGTTCTTCCGTCTGTGAACACTACGAGCGCCTACACCGTTCGTAGGATTTTTTCCAAATTGAAGAAACCCCTGTCCATCTGGCTCTAGTTGAAGCTTTGGTATTTTGAGAAACATTCTTTAAAATTTGGGGGTACTTTATATGAAGCACCCCGGACATTTTCAAAATTTTCTCAAAAATGGCTTCAAATTCCTTCTTTACATTTCTTGTAAGAATAACACTTATAAATGTAGCATAGGTCCGATTTTCAGTGTTAACTCTGAATTTTCAAATATTTTAAAAGTTTGAATTATTTTCAGCATTTTCCTGCAACTACAAATTTAAAGATAAAGATTTTTCCTTCAATTGAAATTTGTTGCCAATAATCAGTTCTTTTAATAAGGTCATGTAGAGTTTTTTGAAAATTTTAGTAGTTTTCGCGCAATATTGCGTAAATTTTTGCAATTTTAAAAAAGTACAAAATCAAAATTTGTTTAAAAAATGGCTCCAAATTATTTCTTTAAATTTTGGTATGGATACTGCTAAAATGCACTGTATAAGATGACATTAACGCCGTAGTGCTCTATTCGTTTGTTTTTTCAAACATTACAAAAACGTAATTTGTTTCACTTGTCTCTCACGTCGTTAATATTTACATTACTGAAAATTTGTTCAGATTATGGTATTTATGAATACTTGTGCTGTAAATAATGTCACATAAAATTTCTGGAAAACTGAACAGTTTTCTGTGAAAATAAACTAAAATTTCCGCATTTTCAGAAACGCTGAAATACCATTTTCTCAAAAATTGCTCCACATTTTTTCTTTCAACTTTTCCAACGGATAGTGCTAATTACACTGTTTAATATGCCGTAATGTTCATTTTGGTGTATTCATTTGATTTTTCAAAAATTA
Source organism: Teleogryllus occipitalis (assembly GCA_011170035.1). Taxonomy (NCBI): domain Eukaryota; kingdom Metazoa; phylum Arthropoda; class Insecta; order Orthoptera; family Gryllidae; genus Teleogryllus; species Teleogryllus occipitalis. Next base: position 13,093 of record BLKR01016649.1, on the reverse strand, counting down.
CACGAATTTACATTTTTTTAAATATATCTCATGCCGTTAATATGCATATGTCCATCGATTCGTATACATTATTGCATTTGTAAGTGAAAGTGCTTCAAATTACTTCAAATGAAGTTTTCAAAACTCGATATATTTCTCTGAAAAGTGTATCAAATTTTGCAATTACAGTAACGCTTAAACGCCATTTTCATATAGATGGCTCTAAATTTGTCCATGAAAATTCTCATTTAGGGCGAGGTTTCACTCTTCTTAAAGTAATATTTCAATATTCTTAAAGTAATATTTCAGTTCTACTATTAGGAAACCGAAAAGTAGAAAAAATTTCGAAAACATTACTTTGGGTGGCGATAGATGGCTGCTGACAAGAAAATGGGGCAAGACGGTACGTCAGTCCACACCAAGGAAATTAGAACACTTTACTACGAGAAAGTATATGCCATTCTGTTGCACCTCTAGTTCCTTTCTTATATACGTACGTATACACGGAATAATATATGTATAGTATAGAGAATCTTATGTAATGGTGCGCGAAAAACGCGGATTTTCGACAGAAAAAGTTCACTGGATTCAGATACTAAATTAAGATGAAAACCCTATCACACGTGGTGTAGAGTACCAGAATCCCTGTTTAGTGGGTCCTTGATGCCGAGAAAGCAATTGAAAGCAAAACGTCCGTCCGTTCGTTTGTCTGTCTGTTCGTCCTTCTGTAAACACTAGAGGCGCCTAAACCATGCGTAGGATTTTTTTCCCAGTTGAAGGAACAACTGTCAATCTGACTAGTTAAAGCTTTGAAATTTTGAAACACATTCTTTAAAATTTGGAGATACTTTTCATGAAGTCCGCGTGGCATTTCAAATTTTTCTCAAAAAGGTTCCTAATTAATTCTTTAAATTTATTTCAAGAATAGTGTAAAATATACTTATAAATGAGGCATAGGTCCTAGTTTCACCTAAATTTAGAAAAAAATCCTGTAACTCGTGCCAAAATACATGTTTTTTGTTTCTTTATACTAAAACTCGATTGATGGGAAAAAGTCCGTCCGTATGTCCGTCCGTGTGTCTGTCCGTCGGTCTGTCCGTCCGTCTGTCCGTCCGTATGTCCGTCCGTGTGTCTGTTCGTCGGTCTGTCCGTCCGTCCGTCCGTCTGTCCGTCCGTATGTCCGTCCGTCTGTCTGTCCATCGGTCTGTCCGTCCGTCTGTCTGTCCGTCCGTCTGTCTGTCAGTCTGTCCGTCTGTCTGTCTGTCTGTCTGTCCGTCTGTCTCTCCGTCTGTCAGTCGGTCTGTCCGTCCGTATGCCAGTCCGTCCGTCTATCTGTTCGTCTGTCTGTCCGTCCGTCTGTTCGTCCGTCCGTCCGTCCGTCTGTCTGTCCGTCCTTCTGTCCGTCTGTCTCTCTGTCTGTCTGTCCGTCCGTCTGTCTGGCCCGTCTGTCGGTCCGTCTGTCGGCCCGTCTGTCGATCCGTCCGACGGTCCGTTCGTCTCTCCGTCCGTACATTCGTCTGTCTCTCTGTCCGTCCGTACATTCGTCTGTCTCTCTGTCCGTCCGTCCGTCCGTCCGTCTGTCTCTCTGTCTGTCTTTGCCGGTCATGAAAACAGTATACGCCACTGCTGACTATCTGGATGGAGTTAAAGCTTTGAAATTTTGAAAATTATTCTTTAAAATTTCGGGGGACTTTGCATGCAGCCCCTGGGACATTTTGAAAATTGTCTTAAAACGAATCCAAATTGTTTCTTTAAATTTCCTGTAAGAGTAGAGGGAATTAAAGTTATAAAGGTAGCATATGTTCGATTTTCAGGGTTAACTCTGAATTTTCGAAAATTTCAAAACTTTGAATTATTTACGCCCTCATCGTACAAATACATATTTAAATATATTTTTTCTTCAAATGAAATTTGTTAGTAATAAGTTCTTTAAATAAGCTCATGTACATTTTTTGAAAATTTCTGTTTTCGCATTTCGTAATTTGCGCAATTTTAAACTAGTGGTGCTAAAACAGTATGTACTTTCTCGCCATTAGTAAAGGAAATTAGTTTCAAGTGAAAATAAAATAGTTTCACGCATTAGATTTTTTATTCAAAATTTTAAATGAAAATATATTTCTGGCATTGAAATAATTTTTGTAAGGTATGCAGTGTATTCACCATCATATGGGATGAGTTGTTTTATCCTTATAATATTCTTCGTCAGCAGTATGCGAAAAAGTAAAATAATTAAAAGTTAATAAATAATACGATACTAATAGCGTTTGCAAACAAATGCAAATAAATTTAAAAATATATAATAGTAATTATTAAACACTAAGATATTGTAATATTCTACAAATGTATAAAAGTATTTGTTCATCATTACCGCGAACGAAAGGCATCTGGCATTATCGCCTTCTGTTATCAGTGCGGCGTTACAACAACGGGTTACAACAACCAACAATAACCGTCATCAATTCGTTTTCACATTTGACACAAAGGACGCAATTTAAAATGAAATAACATAAATATAATAAAAATATAATAAATAATATTAATAAAATGAAATATGAAATAATAGATAAACTCTAATTTACGTTGCATCCAACTGTGTAACTTGGGAGCGGGTGACTGAAGGCTAGCAATCTTTATTTCACAGGATGTGGTTCACGGGATTGGTCATTTAATGAAACACATTAGTTTTCAAACTTTTCGGAATGTATAATTCCTTCATCAGGACTACAGTAAAAAACAGAAACAGCACAAGGAATGAAGACAACCATCTGATTAATATTATTTACAAAACACCTTAAATATCTTAATTAATATTAATTGACTAATCCCGTGTTACACATCCCGTAATTTATCAATGGTCGTGAATTCTACAATGGAAATATTTATTTTTTTATTTCAAATAAGTTTTCAATAATTTCTAAAAAATTAATTTGTAAACGTGTAGCAAAGGCTCCAATATAAGAAACGAACAAATAAATACGAAATAATATACACATTATAACTTGCATAGCATCCAACTGCCACAAAACACATTTAAAATTACGATAACGAAGCACAAAATTTTCAAAGCGGGCGACTAAGATTCACGCCCAATTACTCAAAAAATACTCATATTTTCGAAAAATGCGACAAGACCTTATTTGAAGATCTATTTTTAATGAACACATTTCATTTAAAAAATGTATTTTCATAATTGTAGTTGTAGGAAGACGCCGAACAAATTTTGAAGTATTTCAGTTTTCGAAAAATCAGGGTTTTCAACCAACATGAGATCTGCGCCATTCTCTTGGAACCTCCTTCAGACTATCCAACAACAAAATTTAATCAAAATAGATGGTGCTTTTTTTTAAAATTTTGAAAATATCCCAGGAGCTTAATGTGAATACTCTACAAAAATTGAAACATCGGTTTCAAGTTCAAGGGGCCGCGACATCAGCCAGATCGATGGGGAATATCAATTTTCGAGAAAATGGGCTGAACTGTTTAGCCGCTAGCGTTGTTCACAGACGGACGGACCTTTTGCCGTCAGTCTGACATAGATTCTGGCTACACCACGTGCCAGAGGATTTCCCCCCCCCTAAATTTAACAACTGGATTTATCCACTTTTTCTTTACCACGTCCCTGTAATAAGAGTTTTTCTGCGAAAAATCTACCGTTTTTTCGCTCAGCATTACATAAATTTCTCTTCTTAAGAAGTTCCTTTGTAAGCGCGAGAAAGTACTAATTACAAATTTTTTTCTAAAAAAGGCTACAAATTTTTTCTTTAAACTATTGGCAGGGATAGTGCTAAATGCACTCCATAAGATGACATAAACGCCATATTGCATTACTTTTTTTTTCAAAAATTACAAAAATTTAATTTTTTTGACCTGTCCTTCACGTCGTTAATATTTACATTATTGATTTATGATTTTTTTATTAAACGGTTTTGATTCTTTTCTGAATTCTGATTGGTAGTTGTGGAGTTTTAATTGCACGCGTGATATTAACATAGAGATAATCAAAGATTTTTCATGGAATTAATATACATATTTAGCTATCTAAACGAAAAAAATATTAACACCTTTACAGAATCGAATGGCTTTCTCTTGAGAACTTAGTGACACTAGATTGGTTTTGAAATCTTCTTCCCAGAGGTAAAATAGGGGCCTCTGTTGGCTGTAATTTACACAAACACTTTTAAAAATGGTGCATTGAAAAAATGGTTCACAGATTTGTGTCACAGTCTTCACATAATGGTTGTGGGGTTTTGTTTAAAAGGTATGTGTAGGTTTTTGGTTTGTGGCCTGTTCTGATCCTGAAGATAAATCTGATCTTTTTGATTGAATGGGGAACTTGTAATAAGCTGACTAGAGTTCAATTCTATTGTTCTTCTGTGTACCATACTATGTAATATTAAATAGACGCATTATTAGGCGCTTCATGATTGACAATAATGCCATTCAGTTAATGTTTTAACGTACTGTTCTGGTGGTTTCGAAACGAAACTGGTTCGGAAAGTTTAGTACGAAGTTATTTACACTTTTAAAACAATAATTTACGAAGTGTGCAATGTTCGCACTTCTACATTATATTCAGCTAGTTTATATTCTTTTAATACTAGAGGAACCCGGCAGTTGTTGTTCTGCCCTTCATCTCCCTCTTTCTCCTTCCCTCTACCTTTCTCCGTTTCTCCTCTCCGTCCCTCCTCCGTCTCTCTCCGTCTCTCTTCGTCTCTCTCTCCGTCTCTTTCTCCGTCTCTCTCTCCCTCCGTCTTTCTCCCTCCGTCTCTCTCTCCGTCTCTCTCCCTCTCTCTCCGTCTCTCTCTCCCTCTGTCTCTCTCTCCTCTCTCTCCCGCTCCGTCTTTCTGTCCCTGTCTGTCTGACTGTCTCTGTGTGTCTCACTCTCTGTCCCTCTCATTCACGTTTAGTTGCATATTCTGCATGTCTCTGAGCAGATGGGGTAATATCGAGAAGAGGCGAACCTGCAAAAATGTAATAGAATGTTCAAGAAGATCTTATACTGTAGATTACGGGGTGATAATCGTTTCTTTAAGGAGTTATTTAACGACATAGATTCAAACATTCTGCCGAATGTTGCGGGTTGCATTTGACATGAATGTTTAGTTTTGTTCTACATTGCCATCTAGTGGATTTACTACAAAAGTATTGTTATTATTATTATCCTACAATATCCCGAAAAGGGCAAATGCCTCATGCTTTGGCAGTGTTACAGTAGTTTGTAATTTTAAAATCACTAAAGTAAAATCTTCAAAATCATCAAGACAATATATAAGCAAAACAAAATAGTAGCTATAAAAAAACTCTAGTTGCACTGGGACTCATCAAATGCATTAAACGTATTCTGTTCATTTCATTATGTTCATTAGAAACTTTAAGCCGATATATGAGCGAAGCAAAATAGTTTTTATAAGAAACACTAGTAATACTGGAGATCATCTTTTTGCTGTTCGTATCACAGTTGTCTCCATGTTGTCCTCTCTTGAGCCCGTCTCGTCCAGGTGGGACCAACTGCCTTGCGTAGCTCGCCTGCCCACCTTCTCCTCTGTCTCCCTTGGTTCCTCCAGCCATACCGAGGGTCCCAGGTTGTTGTAGTATATACCTATCGTTGTTGGTCTTACAACCAAACTAACAGCACATAAACCTGGGTAAAAAATCACGTAGATGTACCAACTGTCACGAAGATCGGTCATACGGTGTCGGAGTTAAACGCTCTCATATATACCATCATTCATTTATATATATATATATATATATATATATATATATATATATATATATATAGAGAGAGAGAGAGAGAGAGAGAGAGATTACAAAGCCTGTCCTATACGTTTCTAAACGTGTTATCAACTTGGAATTTAAATTATTAATATTTCACGATTCAAGAACATAAACCAGGCAACCGTGCGGTCTCATCTACAGAAACGTACTCAAAGGGCTACTTTATTGGAAGAAAAATTGTTTATAGTTTTCTCGTGATTGCCCAGAGCTACCCACTCATCATTGGGAAACTACGAGTATATCTCGAGATTTTTTGTCGCGAATTGTCCATTACGGACCACGCGAACGTGCAGTTATACCCACCGAGGCCCAGTTATATTTTTCCTAGGGGTATTCACGTGACTTCATTGAGGGTGGGAGGCAGCATTTCTATGTTGAGTCCATTTTTACACCCCAGTGTCGTTAGCTCTGGGAAACGACAATTTTTATTATTTATATTTTTCGTCTCTAACGGCCAAGCGCACCAACATTGGTTAAAATTTAACTCACGTCAAGTGTTAACTTAACGGCCGTGATCTCAGATTTCTGATGCATGAAAGTTTAACCCATGTTAAATATTTCTTAGCTGCCGTTGACTTTAATCGGGCATTTTTGGCCCCTTTGTAGTTTTAACGGGAGTTAGTAGTGGATTTGCAATGGCATACTGAACAGTTAGTGACGATCATGAATTCAACGAAATGTTATCTTCGGATTCTCTGTTTCATCAAAGAACTCAAAGGACAATTGTGACGGATAGAGGTGATCCTTTCAATGACTACAGTGAAAGGAAGTTTCAAGAAAGGTGTGTACGGTGTCGTATTTCGTTGAGCTATTGAGTGAGAGGTTAGAGTTCCCTACCGAGAGAAACTTTCCAGTTTCTCCAACGCTGTAATAACTTAACTGCTTTAAGTTATTACGCCACAGGTGCATTTAACATTTTAATTGGTGACGTGGAAAATATGCACAGGACCACAACACAGTGAATTGTGCATCAAGTTAGTGCAGCAATAGCATCTCTCAGTGCACAGTATATTAAGGTCTGTAATGGATGGATTTTACAATATTCACGGTTTTCCTGGAGTGTTGGGTACAAAAAATATTTTTTTATTGTCAAACTATATCTGACCACCATTTGAGATAAGAGGCATTGTCACTAGGTGGCTTGGATCTGTGCACGACAGCACGACATTTAAAAACTGTTTTCGGAGAGCACAGTTTGAGAACCGGGTCATTAGGAGCGGATTTCTGCTAGGAGACTGTGAGTATGCCTGCCAGCCATCCCTTCTAAATCCACTGCAAAATCCTACGACACGTGTTGAGAGAGCATATAACACAGCTCATGAGCTGTGTAATGTGCACATTACAACGAGGAATACAGTTGAAAGTCAGTATGGGACATGGAAGAGACGCTTCCCTGTTTTATGAATAGGTCTGCGATGTAATTTACAAAAAGCGCTAATTATTATAGTGTTCGCTGGAGAATTGCATAATATTGCAATTGTTTCTCGAGAGGAAAACGCTCCAGATGATGTTGAGATAACAAGACTGCTACATCAGTTACAACTCACAAACGAGCCTGATATTCTAGATGATGAACCAGTGAATCCCATGCATTTAATCTATATACATGTTAACACAACCAGAAGAGCAGTATATATTTATATTACTTTAGCAGTTAATATTTAATAACAGAAAGGGGTTGAACAAAGGGAGAATTATTTTGTGTACACCATTAGATTTAAATTCATTTTTGTACTACGATAAAAAATATTAATTTTTTATGTATTCATTAAATTTATTACCTTTCTGATTTAAAACAATTGATATAATGCCATTAATATAACAGTTTCGGAATTGGGCAAAGTTTTAAAAAGTTTGTGGACAAAAATAACCGTCCTTCGTCATTTGAAGAAGGTATAAATAAGTTAAAAGTATAAAATCAATAAATATTAGAAATTAAGAATTATTTTATTTAAGTCAATATAAATTGTAATAAAATAAATAAATTTTTCTCACAATTCTTGTTCATTTTTTGCCAGTAACGAAGTTGCTCAACACAAACTTTCATTTTGAGCTCAAAATATTGTTTTTCAAGAACTTTGACCTTCATTATGCTCCTCCCTCATTTTCAAATCCATATCTAAATATTCAATCCTCTTGCAGAATCTATTGGACTGTTTTTCGGGCGGTATGTGGGAAGCCTTCTACGATGCCATGTTTTAGGAGTGGCGATTAAAGAAGACACTTAGTCGCCGGCACCGGCACTGGCACTGGCACTGGCACTGACACTGACACTAGAACTAACACGATCGATTTGCACAGATGCCAGTTCATCTGTTGCTGAACTGGTACCTGCGACCGATGTTGAAGACACCAAAACTGGAGCTGCACCCGTTGCAGCAATTGGTGTCGGCAAATTTGGTGAATCAATGACTGTTAGCTCCAGTTCTATGCATTGATTTATGGTAACTGCATCACCATGAAATTGTGCATAAGAGTCGGAGGCATTTCTTTCTGATGATGCACGAGGCCCAAGAATTTCCAAAACTCTCTCGTCAATTTTACTTATATCTTGTGGCCAGGGCCCTCCTCCTGTTCTTACAGTTTCGGCACGAGCATCAGCTTTCTTGCTCATAGGCTTCCGTTTGGAGTTTTCATAACAAGTTTTCGACTTACCTTCCTCTCTTTTAGTAACACCTAGAACATCAAACTACGGCATGAAATAATACAATAATAGAAATATATTACGTACCTGACATTGATTCACAAACATTGTAATATGACCACATGCTGTTTAGGTTAAGTTGCAATTATTATGAAATTGTATAAACATGTTTATTGAAACAGCTATTTGACATTTAATTAACAATCATATAAATAAAAAAAATTACCTGGTGCCTTATAAAATTCTTTTTCAATTTCCGACCATGCTGCATTTTTTTGTTGGATGGACACTCCGTCCGTTCTTTTATTTTCTACAATACTGTGGTATTTTTCCGACAGCTCCAGTAGAATATTCAATTCATATTTCGAGAAATTGGATGATCTCTACCTCTTTCTTGGAGGATCCATTCTTTCACGTAAATACAATTGACAATCGTATTTCGGTATATCCGTACTCCGCGTGGCTCCAATGTTTCCAAGTCAATCCTGGTTAAACTCACGCGAGGAAGGTCAAAGAGCATATACAACCGACAATCGAGTTCGTAAGAAAGTGCATTCAGTAATGGGAAGCACAATTTTAACGTTCCCACTAGTTAACAACCGTTACCGATGGTGTATCGGTTTCTCGAGTTAACAGCCATTAAAATTTTATGTTCGTTTCTTAACAAGACATTTTAACTTAGGTCGGTGCACTTGGCCGTAAATATCATACTTACCACCTGTCAGTCAATATTTTTCCCCTCTCTCAGTTTGTTGCGTCTAAATTGACGACGCAAAGCGTCTGCAAGCCCCTTGGGGGGCGTTGAGCGCTTGACGGCTAGTGCTCTCCCACGACCTAAGTATTCGCCTGACAAACGTATCACTTGTGGGAATGGCTGTCTGCTACATTTTGTTAACGAAAGCTACGTGAAACCTTTAGTGGGGAGGACTTTCTTAGCTAGAGTTTACTTTTGTGTGCCTTTGTTTAGCACTTGATTTTCACGTAAGAATATAGTGTAGATAGCAGCCCAAAAATTGTGATCTCAGGAGATATCTTGTCTCTCGTAGCTATTGAATGTTGAATTATTTTATTCGCTATTTCTCTTTCCCTTTGTATAATGTTTTCGAAATAGATGTTCTTAACTTACCTTATTAAATCTATAAATCATGCACTATAAAAATATTTGTATTTACTTCGTGTGAAGAAAATAAAATTAAATGTGAATTTATGTTTGATTGGTAATTACCTGTTTAATATTTGATGTGCTATGTTCTAAAGATTTCAACTTTTTCTATTTACAGAGTCATGATTGCATCACCATCTCCCAGTTACTGTCCAGGGTTGAAGATAGGCGTGTAGTAAATGATAATGGATAACATCATGTCACATCACTTACCTGAATCAAATGACCTCAGTAGTGCACCAGAAATAGCAACTCAATGTCATCGGGTATTTAAACATTCTTTTTCTTGGAAGCTTTAAATCACCTGCTATATTGTAAGGGTCTCGCTTTCAAATCAGCTAGTGTTGTGTTTTTTTATCATGTATTGAGTGTACAACTGTGCCCTGGCTTCGAGAACTGGAAATTTTACTCTGATCTCATCAGCTAGTCCTACGTAATGTCAATATCCTGATCAATGCAAACAAAAAGAATTATTGATGTACATTTGAATAGAGAACATTGAGCATATGTATTATAAGTGTTATTTGAGGGAATACGCTGAGATTTTGGAGCAGATGACTCGTTAATCACAAGTTGTCTTTTTCTAAAGGCACACATTAATGTGGTACTACAAAGAGCTATCAATACATAACTCATGGGTATAATATTTCACATTACTGACTTAAATAATTTTTTATGACTGCTATTACAATATGTGTCTAGTGGCAGTGATAATTATTTCTGTGTTAGTATAATGCTAGAATGTGCAGTATATAAAAAGTCAGGAATGTGCCTACTGTTGTCTGAGGGGAAAAGAGAAAATATGAAGTACCAGCAAATGAAACAGTCTTGATCCTGCTGTGCTTTTTATTAATGGTTCACCGATTAAGAGAACAAAATATCATTTATTTTTTGACCACCTTTGTATTTGTTTCCTTTTATGTACATTTACATATGCACATTCTTGTATCTTGTGCTAAATAAAATTAAATTTATGAATATATTAATATATCTGTGATTTACAATTTTTATTGTTTTTATTTCAAAGTACTACATTCATTTCTCTCCTGAATTGTTGACGTGTATTTAGTTGTAAACTTTGGAAAAATTTAAAAGTAGCTTGACACGCATTGAAAATCTTATTAATTTTTTCATCAAACACTCAATCAAGCCTGGCCAACACGCGCTTTTCGGGCGCAAGTGCTCGCTGGCGTCGCCCGAATTTTGACCACTCGAATTTCCTGTTTCCGGGCGCTCAAGTCCTATGGTCATTAGTCGAGTCCGTATTCTTATTTAAGTACATATTTTGGTCTTTGAACCTTTAGTACGGTTCACGAGTAGCGTCCAAGCTTCTTGTGGTGTAATCCAGGCATGGAGGACACCGTTAGCTAGCCGACAAAGTCGGACAGTCGACCCAAAATGCCAAATACATACATTTTTATCTTTGTATGTCCAGTTTCCAATGTGTTCCAGTTTTTATGTTTGTATGTTACAGCTTCCAAATTGTGATCTTGGCGAATCATGGCAATCCTAACATAATATATAAATTTTTCGTTACATATTTTTTTCTGTCATAAATTCAGAATTACATGCTGACGATATGAAGTGCCCCACGTGACATGTTCAGATGTAAGCTAGTTCAGTTCCGTCAGCACACCGTATATGCTTCTATAAATGCGCGTGAACGCTGACACTATTAATTTTAGGAGTAGAAAATATCAATTCTTGATTTTAATCCAAATTTCCACTTAATATTGTTTGTCGTAGACAAGATAATGCGATTCGAATCCCGACGGTGACAGGATTTTCGAAACTAGCTAGATAGCTAGGTTGAATTCAGACGCTTTATGGAGAAATCTAGCAGCCGGCTGCTATAGTCGAAATTTTTCCTGGTTTCTCATATCAATAACAGACGAATGCTGAAACAATATTCTAGCAAATGGGCCACGGACCGCACGTGATCTTTCCCTCTTCCTTGTTATATCCTTACCCTTTACGCACACACTTACATACACTGCATATGTCTGGAAATCAGTCGGGAGCCCAGAGATTGTCCCCGCATGGAGATATATCTGGATACTCATACAAACAGTAACTTTTTTCTTTTTTTATAGCTTACGCAGTGGTGGCTTGTTAGGTAGTGCCAGTGTGCCAAGGCACCACCAACAAAAAGGAAGGAAAAGAAAATTTTCACCACAAATAGGTATATAAAAGATTGTTTCTTCAAAATATTTTTCTTTGAACGAGCGCTTAGTCATTCGATACTTTATCAATACTGTCTTCAAACTCACAGTGCTATTTGTCGGCCTCCTCCTAAACTATTGAGCCACTTACGGATTGTCACCGTCTCTGTCCATTTAACGCCGTATAAAGAACGCTGTCTTGGTTTGTATGCCTCTCTCATGGATGAGACGGTGCCAAAATCGAACTGCCACAGTAGCTCACGTTGTTCCATAGAGTGTACTAATGTCATTATCTTCATCGAGAAGACTATTTCTCGCTCAGGATGACCTCAATGTCCTGGTATTTCGTACGTCTTCCCTTGTGTTTCGCACATGGAGAGGCGGCGTACACCCGTGGACGTAAGGGTCCTCTTCTTCCCGTACCCTTCTTCAACGAACTCAGGAAGCTGTGACCTCTTGAGATTACTGAGGGAACTCGGGCTATCAGGCTGAGTATTTTTATTTGTTCTTATTATTTTTAATTTGTTTTCAGTTTAATCTTCGTTATAATCAGTTATAATCATTTAATTCAGTTTAATCTTCATTATGTTTTACTTTAAACATCGATAATTGGTAACATCGATGTTTTGTTATCAATGTCGCATCACTAACTGGCACCACCGATAGAAATCCGTCATTGAGCTCACGTGTGCACATTTCTTTGATATGGTAATAAAACTGTAAATTTGTATTGAGAAACCAAGAAGCAAACAAACCTTTATACAAAATAAAATAATAATTTCAATAAACCTAAGTTGTGTGTAACAAAACATTACCTTCCAGTGAAAATCGCATCGACTTTGGTTCGGCCGTCCCAGAGATATATATTATCGTGGACAGACAAGACAAAACCGTATAAATAATTGAATTAATTTTTACACCATCTAAATCAGCGTTAAAGATTATAAAAGGCAGTGGTTTTGAAATCAGACAGATACTACAATGTATTTATATAGAAGCTGCAACGGATCTAGATGCAACGGAGTGATTTGATTAATTGTTGGTAATAATATCTTGACTACGATTTCTTCATCTGCGCGTCGGCTTCGACAATGTAAGTTTTTACATTTCTTTACAGAGAAATTAAGTATGTATGTAGACTAATATGTCATATATAAGATAAATGATACATATGATAACAAAATGACGCAAATAATATTACAAATTTCATTTCATAACTTGAATAAGTTGGTGTCCTACATGTAGGTCGGTAGGATAAAACGCATACTATGATGTCGAAAGATCAATAACAAAATTGGAGGATGTTTAATTTTTTGACAGGATTCGCCGGGAAATGCTGTCTTTGAGTGAAATAATAGATGAACTGGA
>BLKR01016648.1:0-22837 GCA_011170035.1 Teleogryllus occipitalis | reverse complement strand
ACCTAGCTGAAAAGCTGGTGTCAAAAATCCTGCCGCCGTCAGCACTCAAACCTAGGACCTCCCGGTCAGAGGCGCTGTAGTGGCATCAGTTGTTGCACTGATCTACCGCTCCTGGTGGGGAAAGCAGAGATCTGCATGGAAACGCGTGCGAGTGGGCGGGTCCATCGCCGGATGGCTCCGGCGCTTGCGTGGGTAGGGGTAGGGGGCGACCGATTTATTTTTACGAGGCGCCTGCCGCGGCGTGGTGCTGACCGACGGCGCCGGGCGTTAAGCGTGTGTCTGACGCAACGCCCCCGCCTGCTCCCCGGCTCGCGCCCCGCCCCGCCTCGCTCCACCCTCGCTGCACTCCTACCCGCGCCCCTGCTCGTCCACGCCCCCATCCACTCCGGCCCCGCGTCCCCAATCCGCCAACCTCGCGCCCGGCCCGCGTTGCTCTCCTACACACGCCCTCGCCCTCTCCAACTCCGTCCCACGCCCAACTCCACGCTCGCTCCCCGTCCGGCCATCCCCGTGCCCCACCCCACTCTCGCAGCGTTCCTATCTGCTCCCTGTACTCTCCCGTCCCCTTCCCTCCCGAACCTCGCGCTCCTACCCGTTCCCTCTCTACCCGAGCTCCTCCCCGCCATCCCGCGCTCCTACCCGTGCCTCCGCCAGCTCCTCGCCCTCGCCATCGCTCGTGCTCGTTCTCCCTTCCTACGACACCGCCCGCATCGCGCCATCCCCGTTCCTCTCACCGCGACATGCCACGCCGCGCCGCGCCCCGCCTTCGCTGGGCTCCTACCCGCACCTCCGTTCGCACCTCTCAAAACCGTCCCTCGCCTGCGCCCGCCCCGCTCTCTCCCTGATCACCCCCCCTCAGGGCTCCATCCTCTCCCAGATCTCTCTCTATTAGGGTCCCGCCCTCTCCCTGATCTCTCCCCGTCAGGGCACCGCCCTCTCCTTGATCTCTCCCCGTCAGGGTCTCGTCCTCTCCCTGATCTCTCCCCGTCAGGGCACCGCCCTTTCCATGATCTCTCCCTATCAGGGCCCCGTCCTCTCCCTGATATCTCCCCGTCAGGGCACCGCCCTCTCCCCTGATCTCCCCCGTCAGGGCACCACCCTCTCCCTGATCTCTCCCTATCAGGGCCCCGCCCTCTCCCTGATCTCTCCCTATCAGGGCATCGCCCTCTACCTGATCTCTCCCCGTCAGGGTCCTGCCCTCTCTTTGATGTCTCCCTGTCAGAGCCCCGAACACACCCCGTCCCTCGTTCTTACACCTCCCCACCAGCTCCCCGCCTGCTCTCCGCCCCACCCTGCCATCGGCCCATCCCGCCTCGTGCCCCCACTCCGCCCGCACCCCGCCCCCGCCGCGTCACCGCCTGGCGCCTCGCCACCGCCGTCGCGGCGCCCGCCGCCGACGCATAAATTGACGCAGCGTGGCGGGGGGCGGCGGGCGGACGTGCTCTCTACGCAATCGCCTAGACCAGGGCTGAACAAAGCGAGTGTTTCGGCGGGCGGTGGCATGTTTATGGTGTCTGTTTTGTATCGCAGACAGCTATGCTGGTAGGGAGTTAAGTCTCTTGGCACTCACGGCATAAACAGCCAAGTAAAAAGACTTGAAAAAATCACTGTGGCGTCTTTTTTTGATGTTCAACAATGCCACATCTGCAGAAGCGATTTAACGATATTTTCCTCCTTAGACTCTCGAAAGAAAAATATTCTCCAACGTAGAGAACATTAAAGAACGCGGAAAACATTGGTGGGGATTGTTTCACACAACAATGTCACATGAAAGAATGAGAATTCATGGCATTTCTGCACTCAATTCATGTAACCTACGAGCAGTGAAGGAAAAGGTCTAAGTCGAATATTTCTCCATAACTTAATACGAGTATAAATTTCTTGGATGTGTTTCTGGTACCAACTTATATTGATTGTATTATGGTTGTGCCAGATAACAGAATACTTGACTTGGTGAATGCGAACTCTCCAAACATCGTTTGATAAAGGGGGCGTACTTAGTACGCAAATGCGTTGACTAGGTCTGAATACTGTGAGTCCTAGGAGTACACAAGATCTTATTTTTTGTGTGAAGTAACCTCGAATTCAGAGGGCAGGAATAGGTGTAGGAATATCACTCATTGCCATGGATTTTTTATTTCCAAAAGATAACATTGCAATTACGAGTTTGTGGTCATTAAATTCCAATATTTCTGTGATAGTGCTTGTACTGTGATACTGTGTTTCTGTGATAATAGTGGTACTTAAGTGATTTAAATTGTTCTAATCGTAATTGTTTGGCCATTCGCTGATGCAAGTTCATACTACGTCCACAATAAGTATACTGATAATTGATTGAAATCATTGTCATGGCTGTACTGGATATCTCATGTCCCGGGATATTTTGTATCCTGGATATATCGCGTCCGTAGGGATATTTCGCGAGCTGTGAAGGGCTTCAAACCAGAGTTGAACAAAGCGTACGTTCCGGAGGACGTGTTTGTAATGTCTCTGTAGTACTGCATATGCTATGCTTTTTTGAAGTCAACTCCCATTAGACACTGAACGCAAGGTCCAAGAAAAATAATACGTATGAAAAATAAAACATACCTCATTGCAGCTTTTTAGATTCAACAAGGCCTGAGAATTTAGAGATTACGAATTTCCATTAGCCAATTCATGCAAGATTATATATCAATTAAAAAGTTTGGAGGGATACAATCGATTGCCTGAGTTAAATTCTTCCCGGCTGGAGTCAATGTCACGTTAAAGTGTGCGCATCACCCTAATAACCCAAAGTTTGGCACAATCTCATTCAGTTATTTTTGTGATTTTAAGTTTTTTTAACAACAGGAATCGCTTAACTATACTTGTGGAGTTGATTTAGAAGATTTTCATTTGCCTTTTTGATCTATTTTAGCTTTTGGTGCCTATTTTTATCAGTTTGCATTATTATGAACTTCTTTTCCGTAATTTTCCTCCTTTCTCTCGTAGTACCAATCTCGATCAAGCTGGAAAAATACTTGCAAGCCTGGAAAACACGAAGGCATATTCATGTTTCGTCTCTCTCTGTATGCAAAGGCACCAGCGCCGGAAAGTGTTAGAAATGTAAGTAAGGAAGCAAGATGATACCAGCCAAGATTCTTGAATTTCTTTCATTGGCGCCGATAAATATTGCTCGTTCATGAAGAATCATGTCCTTCCTTTGAGGATGGCCTCTGATCCTTTTTGAAGGCAGAGCTCTTTGAACTGAAATACGAAGCTGCCCTTTTCAGGCTAGTAATTACGTAAGTGCGAAGGGCGAAAATAATAATAACGCTTTCACTTATTCCACCCCAAGAGTCCAAAGAATACAGGAATTTAAAAGAGACGGCTCCGCGATTGCAACAAATTGTTGTAATTATGCATAGTCATAAAATCTAATACGCCACTACGAATAATTTTCAGGTGAAATTCAAATACATTCTTTCTGATGGAAGGGGTGTGCAAAAAATACCTGGTGTCATATGCAATCCAGACAACGAATACAAAACAAGAAACATATTTCCTTCCATGTAGTGCTGATGTAAATTTCGGAGTTAGAATAAAAAATTAAATAATAAAAATAGTAAAAATAAATGCCTTTCTTTACTACCTATCTGAGGTAAAAAAATGTCCAAACATCTCTAATCATTACTGTAGGATTTCAGCGACTTTAGGTCAATAAATTTCAATGCTTTGATTGTCCTCCGTAGTACAGCTAACCTCCAGATCACATATGAATAATTTTTTTACACAGTTGGAGGAATGTGTATGTGTGTATGCTTTGTATCGCCGATATTGTCAGCAGTTGTGAGGAGTCAACTCTCCCGAGAAATTTAGAACAAGTGGCAAACAGTAAAAGTACCGAATACATTCATTGCTACGATTCCAGCTTAATACTAGCATTACTTTTTCGATTCAACACAGTCATTGATAAATGAACGATAATTTAAGATTTTACTTATCTAAATTTCTCAGAAAAAATAAAATAGCAAACAAAAAAGAGCAAAGCTGTGTCACAAATTCGAATTCTTTTGCAAAGAGAGTCGGCGTAATGCCTTTGGTATGCACAGCATTATCAGTTTTATAAACTTGATCGCCTTTGCTTCTTTACAGATCTCGGAGGAGATGCGGTGACCCACAGGGCTAAGAAAAAAATTGTTTAACTATCTTTATTTTCACTTTCTCATTGTGTAATTATTGCCAATATCTCATCATGATGAATTCACTCAAGTGAATTTTGTTATATGAGTAGTATTGAGTATCTCCTTGCTGTAGTTTTAAGTGTTACAGATGTAGAGATAAAACAAGTTAATTTTGATAAAGACTTAAATCATTATTTTAATGTGCCATTATTTTATTTTAAATGTACAACTCTGAAGAAAAGCGTACAGTATGAAGTATGCTAAATCCCCATTGAAATAGTATTGGAATTATTCATTATACAAAGATAGTCATTATACAGCAGTCGTTCGAATGCTGGTGATAACTCAAACGAAACATTGGATGTTCTCTAATCCGTGAAGTAAAATCTATTCGGTTCTGTCTATTGGGACGATAAAACATTTACTTACAGAAAATATCCGTTCACTCGATTAGCATCGGTTGCACATTCGGAACATATCGTACGTAGCGTCATGAATTACAACATTAGAGGAGATTATAAGAGGAAATAACATCGCAACATGGGATGAAAAGAATCAGATAAAAGACCGATGGTGTCGTGTGTCCAGTCATTATCACGAATCTAGTGCAATGCACAGTAGTTAGCATTTATTACTGCGTAACAAATTGTTCGTGGCATTAAATCCAATTTCATCGGTGATCAAATATGAATGACTGCATAGTTAACAGAGCGAGCGAGAGAACGAAGGAAATAACAGTAAATTGTACAGACTATATTGAATCTACGATCTTGCATTACATTGAATTGGCTAACCGGTGCACAGAGAACGAACTAATTAGCATCGTTCTCTCTAAAGGCCTGAGTGCATTTAGTGATGAATTAAAAAGCCTTCACAAATGAACTAAATATTCTCTTTGAAGTGCAACACGTCTACCCAGAACCGAGAGATCGAGTTGAGAGAATTCACATTTTTGAAATTCTTTCTTTACACAGACTAGGGGATTGCGTCAAATAATCTACAGAATCAATGGAATTTCCACCCCCTGGTTACACTCTGGTAAAGACAAACAAACGAGACAGTCGACAAGTCCGCAAAGAGGGCTTGCAGAGAGCATTTCTATGTCGCGTGTCTTTTTCAGCGCCAAGTAAACTGCTCTCTTCGTTTCAATTTATTTTTGCAGAGTTGCAGAACGGAAACATTGCTGGATACACTGCGCATTTATAATCAAACCATTAAAGGATTTGTTTTGAGAATGTAAAAATTGTGTATATTTGCTATTTTATAACTTTTAATTTGTTCTAACATTTCATTCTAACGAATAGAAGAGATATATTACAGACAAGAATGGAGATGATCCTTTATTGCACAAAAGGAAATAAGATATATGTTCCACGGTTTACAAAAAAAAGTAAAGAGATACTTACTAGATATACAAATAATTTTACATGATGCAACTGGGTTTTGAATATCATACTACACAACACTAGATTTTTCATAAATATTACAACGATTTACGATAAAATTCATTTCAAGTTCTCTTTTACGCATCTTTACATAAGAATTAGACATTCCTAATGTGGTAATATAAAAAAATCGCAAAAATACGTACTTTATTATCATACTTAAAGATGGTATATTTTAGCAATTACTAAAAATGTGATATGTAACCAAATCCAGAAAAAAATTGTAATTGTATGTTTGACGGTCGATGCAATGTATTTCTGAAGGTTTTCAATCTGAGATAAAACGCGAAATTTATCGCAAAATGCGAAATCAAGTACTAAGTGCGAAATCGTTGCGGATACGCGACAATTGCTAAAGTGCATTTTATGGTTCCTTTCGTGATCGATCTCTACCTAGGGATGAGATATCGAAAACAACACAGCGATATTTGAAAACATTTAATTTGAGAGTGGTGGTGTTTATTAATTTGAAAGATTTAAAAAATAGAAAACTTAAAGAAAGTGATCCTGAAAGCCTGAGCGCTCAGGGTTATCTCAAGGGGTCTTAGATTCCTTAGTTCGCTGTATGGAGAAGGTCACGGAAGAAGAAGCCCTACACCTACGGCCGCACGCATTACTAATAAGGCATTACTAATATTCCTACGCTTTTATATTTGTTGATGTTCACGAAATATTAAATTAGTTTCCCATATTTCCAGATTTTAATGGTAAAATCTAAAATACATTAAAAATAATTTTATCTCAAACAGTCCTGCGTTAATAATAATTTTCTCAATAATGCTAAATCTTAATATTTATAATGCTATTGCCTCGTTTCCAAAATGCGATTTGTTTTAAACAAAGTGCTAAATTCTACCATCACTACTCAAGTACTCACGAGTTTCAAACATTTCGCTCATTTCTCCACAATTCTCCAAAACAAAACCAAAAAATGGCTAAAACATTCGAAATAATACTTCAGATCAAGCTTCTCAAGATAGAAATAACGAGATTCAAACCCGCGCCTTAACACCTAACGACGCAAGTTGCTTAACGACTCCCGCAGCCTCTTCTGTGCCTTCCCCTCCCCACCCCACTCCGCCACCCCCCACCCCCTGGCTCGTTCCGGAGCCTCTGCAGAGCCATCTCCCAGTTACGCCCCGCTCCGCAGCAGTCGAGATTTCTCTCGGGGAGCCTCAGCGGCTGCGAGAGGGGTGGGGGTGGGGGTGGGGGACCGGAGGGGGTAGACGCTGGAGGCCAAGAAGTTTCCAGAAGAGCGACGCCCGCCGTCGCCGCCGGGCTGGAGCGCCGCAGTCGATCATAACGTGGTTACGACGGGGCGAAGATGGTCGCGGGCGCACAGGTAACGGCATGCGGGTCGGTGGCAGACGCCCAGCCGGCCTACACAGCTTGCGCGAAGAGTGTGGCCCGGGGATGGGGGAAGACGAAAATTGTGAGGTAGGGAATGGGGATAAGATTCAAAGGGCGGATGAGGAGATGGGATAAGAAATATAAGTGGAGGCAATACGAGACTCAGCTAACAGGAAATGACGAACGGAAGGAATGTACCGATGGGGAAGAAAAGAACTGGGAGGTGGGGGAATAAGTATAAGAAACAAAGGGCAGTTAAGGAGATGGGATAAGAAATATAAGTGGGGACAATAGGGGTCTCAGCTAAGAGGGAATGACAAATGAAGGAATGTACAGATGAGGGGATCAAGCGAGGAAGGGATGAGGAGACAATGAGAGGGAATAAAATCGTGAAAAGAATGGGTGATGAGAGATGGCGAGGGGTGGGAAGAAGATGAAATGGGGAGAGGAAGAAGTCGGGAGGGAGAGGAGGGCACAGGAGAAGGCGCATGGTGGGAAGTGTAACTGCGGCGCGCAGAGGGGAGTGGAATTGGAGGAGACAGAAGCTTTTAAAGCCGAGGAGGCGTTCGGACGTTTTACATTCCGAGAACAACGTTTCGGCCGGATTCCGTGATTCTAAAGTAAACGAGAGCACAACTTGTGAAGCAAAGAGGAAAAAAGAAATCTGTAAGGAAACCCTAGTTTAGCCTTGCTACAACAGGAAGGAAACCCTAGTTTAACCTTGCTTTAACAATCTACAACACTGTAAAGGCGACAACGAATATCTGTCCAATCATCTGTACATTATTAAAAGTTTTAACAGAGCGTTTTCTAATATGTGTTACTCACTGAAAATTGGGTCCTCATAAACACTGGAATACAGTGACTGTTTGATTACCACCAAGAAGATCAAGAACAAAAACAAGAACGAGTGAATTCTCTTGGTACAATTTTGAAACGAAAATTACAATACTAATACATCACAAAAAACATCAACGAGTCACTAACATTAAAACTAATCTCTCACTCAAAAATAGTCTGCCAAAGACTAAACAAATCTAGGATATCGGGCGGAGGAAGTTATATTGTTGACTCTAGAGGGAACTATGAGATATGTTTTTAAAAATTCCTCGACTGCGCACCATATATAGACATATTCAGAAAGAAAACGAAATTAAATAATATCAATACAGTTAAGAAACCGACATCGCGTAGTCGAGTGCGCAATGTTATTGCACAGGGATTTCTGCGACATGTTTCCATAGTTTCTGCTAGTGAGCATTGCAGATAATGGAATTTCTGCAAGTGAACATTCGGGAGGGTGGGATTCCTGCAAGTAACCACTCCAGACTTCGACGAGTACGTTTTCCAGCTGGTGGGATTTGTGGGAGTAAGCATTTGAGAGGGAGGGATTTCTGTACGTGAGACTTCCAGAAGAAGCGATTTATGCACGTGAACCTTCCAGAGGGTGCGATTTCTGCGCCTGAGCATTCGAGAGGGTGGACTTTCTGCACGTGAGCATTCCAGATGAGATTTCTCGAGGAAGCATTTCAGAGGCTAGGAGTTTTGAGAGTGGGCATCCTAGAAGGTGCGATTTCAGCGAGTGAGCATTCCAGAGGCTAGGAGTTTTGCGAGTGAGCATCCTAAGTGTGCGATTTCAGCGAGTGAGCATTCCAGAGGATGTAGTTTATTTAAGTGAACATTTCCCATAGTAGAGTTTCTGTGGGTGGAATTTCTGCGAGTAAGCATCCCCGAGTTCGATATTTCCACGAGTGAACCCCTTAATGGTGTAGGTACCATCGAATGGTAGCTTTACATGCGGGTTCTCAGCGAGAGAGCATACCAAAACGAGAGATTTCTACGTGAGCTTGCAGAGGGTAACCTTCCGGTATTCGTCGATACCTCCGCAAGGACGACGCCCCTCTCTGCCGCCTTCCGGGCTCCCTCACCAAAGCCTCTCCCAGGCGCGGGTGACGCGGACGCGATCGCGGGTGGGAGGAGTTACGGGTGATGAATGGCGTAATAAAGGCGCCGTAAACGCGAACAAAGCGACGGAGGAGGTCGAGGAAGGGCCCTCGACGGACGCCATCGGAAGCGCCGACGCAATTACCTGCCAAACATCCAAAGGACGCTGCTAATGGAAAAAAAGACCTATTATCAACAGTAGCAGGGCGTGGCAAAAAAAATTAACACATTGTTTGGAATACAGTCCCACATTCCATTTAAAGAAATGTTTTTCGTTAATTTTTTGAAGTCGAAAACCGGTAATACCATTATTCCCTACATTATTTTTTTAGAGAAAGGAGAAAACCACACATACATCCTTCTTAGCATTTGTTAACAAAATCATGAAGTCTTACTAGAATATTAGTAGTAATCTAATGTTGATTGATTTTATGATTTGATTAACCATTCATAAGAATCAAAGTGCGCAATTTGAAAAATAAAAATTCCAGAGCGTTGCACAACAATTCTGACTCACGATTAATGTCTGCATTATGGTAATAGAATTAAATATTTGATTGCTTCGCGTTTACTTTACAATATATTATACCTTTACTTAACAAGTCTTTGAATAGATATTTGACAGCTTGATGAAGAGACGACTTCAGAATATATTCACTCCCTAAATCTAAAGAAGAAACGGAAATGAAGGTACGTCATTTTGGAAATGAGTTCCTTAGTTTATGGAATTATGTACGAATACATTTTCAAACGATCCATTTTCACTAGCTACAAAGCTAGGTCTAATTCAGTCACCATCTGGAGGAGAATTCTAGTAGCCAGCTTCCCTCATCGGTAGTTTTCGGCGGTTTCTCCGCTTAATACCACGCAAATGCCGGGACAGAATTTAACAAACGGGCCAAACACCGCGCACGATCTTCCCTTTATCGATGTCGTATCATCGCTCCTTCCTTACATTTAAATGAACTACATTTCTACATTAGGCGGGAGCTTAGAGCTTGTCTATCTCCTTTGGCAAGACATTCTTACACAATAACGCTCTTTTCATGGCTTCACTTATTCCCATTGGTGAATTCAGAATAAATGACTTTTCAAAGATTCATTGCAGTTTAACATTTCGACCATCCACGCTGAACAAACGGCTTCAAGGAAATTCGTGTACATCAGAGTTGCTCTGCAGTCGCGGAGACATCCTCGACCCATCGAAGTCCCTCACAGCCTCCCTAAATCACCGCGCAATTTCTCATCATAATCCGCGCTCTCTCGCACTCGATGGCCCAGAACGTGGCCGGCTGGAAGCGAGGTGCCATGCAGAGGCAATGTGAAGGGGTTAGCCCGTAATCCAGGGGGCTCTGACCGGCGGAACGTCGCGCAGCGCCCCCTGCGTCCCTCCACCCGGCGCCCCGCCCTCCTCCACGGCCCCGCACAGTCTCCCTGCGGCGAGGCGCTTCCTAATCCCGGAGGCCTTTTATCACACGAGCCGGAAGCCTGCTTCGGAGGGCCTTGGAGCGCCGCAGTGCGCAGTGGACCACAACACTGAACCATAATCACCTTTCCAATCTCGTCCCATCTTTACTGGACCGGTTGAGTTTAGCTTAGCCCTCCGAGACCTGAGCAAATTTACACCTTTACAGTACTAGGGGTTATATTTTGGACTCTATTTGTTTATTTGTTGTTTTTTATAATTATTTTCACTTTAAATTGATTCTAATATTTTTCTTCAATATTTAAGTATTATTTGCATTAGGTTAATAATTAGTTACAAGGCTGCGTTTAAATTTACATTGATTGGAAACTTGATAAAAATCTTCACAAACCGTAATACACTTGGTGTTTAACAGTCTTAGCAGGAGTAGATAACTTTTTTGTTGGAATGCTCACTGCACACATAATTTATACATACACAACATTTATTATTTCAACATAATCACTGTTGAAAATAAGAATATTGCAAAAAAAAGGAAACAATATGTTATAATAATTTATTCAGTTAGTACGTTCGTGTGAAGCTACGATAATAAGCCCCGAACAACGTCACAGCAATACCTATTTGATACATTGAAAAACAACGCAATTACAAGTGATAAACATTTAACCGCGCTCTGAACGACTCGTGCAGAAAAATGGTAGAATAATTGACTGCCACATATGACACGGAGTACTAAAGTGGTATATTTTGGACCCCATGGCGAGAAAAATGTATTTCCAGAAAAAAATACTGATTTTTTTCTACTGAGCACATTTTCCAAATATTAGGGGAAAATATTCAGCTAGAAAAAAACTGACATACTGATAGTAACACTAACGGAAATAAGTGACCAAAACATGTCCTGGGGTACAAAATGTACCCCGTTAGGCCTCCTAGAGTGAAGTTCAGCATTGCCGTTGACTCTGCTGTGACACTGACCGGGAGGTCCTAGAGTTCGAGTCCCAACAGTGGCGAAGTTTCGACCCTACCTTCATTGCTACGTCGAATTCAGCAGCTGTTTCGCCGATAATTTTAGAGGTTGTCTGCTCTAGCCGGTAGTTTTCTGACGCTCCTCGTATTAATACCATTCGAACTCTAACAAACGAGTCATGAACCGCGCGTGATGATTCCTTCTTTTTGCTTGTCATATCCTCTCCCCAACTCACACACTTATATGCACTACACTACCCCACATTTGAGGAGACTAATCGGGAGCTTACAGCTTGTCCTGGCTGGGGAGGTGCCCCTTGGGGGGGGGGGAGATAACCGGAGTCGGAAATCCCTCCCAAGCCGACGTGTAGGTTGGTGGCAGATCTCTCCTATGAATTGGGGCAAAACACCGCCATCTCCCGGGATAAAACATTCACTACACCAATGGAATAAATGACCATAGCAGTTGAAGTGCTCGTAAATGTCAATCAATGAATCAACTCCTCATTCCTGGCCTTCCCGGGTGGCGTGGCAGCGCAATGTTTGTATCATGTACAGGTTGTACTTGGATAGCGCCATTCCCGAAGTGCCTGTTGCCACATGGGTGACAGAGTGAAATTTCTCACAGTAAAGTTCAAGGCAAACGTTCAAAATACATAAACACTTACCTATAATTTCTGTTTCTATTGTAAAAAAAATACTTCAAAAATTAGGTACACTGTTGCAGATATTACTGTTTAATCACTTCAAAATTTCGTAATCTGAATTTTTCACTGTTTCCATACAATAATAATTCAATACATAACAATGTACGCAAAAACATCGACCACTAATTCATGTAGCTATTTCTACATAAACGTTGACATTCTTATGGGGTCATTGGGATGAATCTTCCGTGAAAACCACAGGTTTCTTTGAAAAAGAATAGGTCGAATTCAGTAGCTGTCTGGATAAGAATTTTAGCGTCCGGCTGCTCTGATCGGTAGTTTTCCGTGGTTTCTCCGATCAACACCAGGCGAATGCCAAAGCAGTACCCTACCAAACGGGCCACGGACCGCGCGCGATCTGTCCTTCCTCTTCCTTGTCCTATCTTCATCTCTTACACACACACAATTACACTAACATGCACTACACTACCACATATTCCGGGAGACCGGTCGGAAGCTTGGAGCTTGTCCCGGCTGGGGCGGTGCCCCGGTGGTGGGAGAGTCCTGGTTAGGGGAAAACCCCACTAGCCGACGGTAGTTCGGCGCCGGATCTCACCATCCAGCGAAGGATGATCACCGCTATCTCCCGAGAAAACAACATACTACATTAACGGGCCTAATGACCAAAGCAGTTGACGCGCCCGGAAACACGAAAAATTCAATCAACCAATCGAAAAAGAAAAGTGTGGTCAAACGTCTCTTCACATTCTTCGTTGCACAGTGCGGCACACTGTGCGTCGTGGCAGGACATAGTAGTCTTAGCGCCGGGCGGCGAAAGGGGCCTTACAATGCGCTATTCACGCAGGATCTGCCCTCAGAGCCCTGGGCTTGTTCCGGAATGCGCCAAGTCCGGAAGTGAAATGGTGGAAGGATATACCATGTTCAAACTCGTAGGATTTTGGCAAGATCCAAGTAAATTATATTCTCTCTACCGCAGTTTGTTCATATTTTCGCGCCAATTACAGTTGTGAACATGCTATTAGCGAAAATGGATTTCTACTACGTATGAGTTAAGTTAAAATTTCCTTCTCTTGAGAATGATATTTCTATTTTGAATGAGTAATAGCGTATGTGGTCATTAAAGAAAGCAATACACCATTTCAATAGTAACGGTAATAAACTTATGAAAAAGAATACCGTTAGATAATGAATATTCGCCCCATTCTGCCTAAGAGCCGAAAGTGCCATGCCGAAAGTCTGACTCCTTAAGTTTTAGATTCTTTCAGCCTTTCCTTGCCCCTCAGAACATGTCAGTTTACAATACAATTTCTCACCCCACAATAATATATGTAAATGAGAAATTTTCTTGAAAGATTGATGGAGTATACAAGCCCTTCAGGAAGAAGAATTGGTCAGAACGTAAGTTATTTGGCAAGTGTTAAAGCGATAAAACTACAGACTACTGTCTGTGATAAAGAAATTTAAATTGTTACGTCAGTATAGAAACAAAAGCCACAGTGAAAAAATAATATGGCATTTTATTATTTAGAGATGTATCAGGTCAGAGCTGTTGGAGCAGCGTTCAATTAATAACAGAAAACTCGCAAAATTAAAAAGACAAGGGGTATGATTATATTTCACCATCGTTCGTTGTGTACCCTGTACACTTACTTGTATGGATGCGTGGTTCCATCATTTGTTTAGGTATCGTCATTGGATGGTTGCATCGTCACTTCACATGTAGATGGAAGTAAACGATTGAAGCTTCTTAGACCCGATGATCATTGGGATGATACAACCAGTGGAGGATTTTCGAACAAAATTTAAGGTTTACGTTTTTAACATTTAAGATCTTTGTCTCTCATGTCAAAATAAGGTTGAAAAGCTAAACTCTTTCTAAAATACAATCTAGAACGCATAAAGAAAAAAAACACACATTTACTGATTAAAATCTGGATAAGCTGTCGAACAGAGATCTAAATAACGCAATTCAAATTTGTTAAATTAATGCAACTTTAATTAACATAGTGTTCTCTGTGATTACATTGAATGTTCCATTTGCCCGTAAGAAGCTAAAACGTTTGCAGCAGGATTCGATGATACCAAATCTCTCTTCTAGAGAATTTGCGAGGCGATCCATTCCGGCACATCGAATTCCCACGTGATTAGGATGTGTGTGAGAATGTTTTTCTAATTCAATAGTTATCAACCACAATGTTCCATTGAAAATCATTACTAAATATGTTTATTTTTTTCTCAAACCAAACAATTTTTAGTATTGCATGCACGTCAGTCTGTGATGTAATCGGCAAGATTTCCGGTGTTAAATATGACGTCTATTAGTGTGATGACTTTCGCAACAGTACTTACCATTATAATAACAAACGGACAACTGCGCGTTAGTGGCGTAATTACGTAGTGCACCTGCTTCTGTGCCAGAGGAAATTACGCGACTGACAAATGGCAAACGTTACCTAAAGTAGATCTACTGTGTGTATCCTTACTTAGATACATGTTGAAAATACGGGAGCAATATTTTTCTCTGCTCCAAAACAAGATGTAATTGATATTGAATATAAATCATTTCTCACGGTCCCTGAAAACTCTTAGCTCTTAATCATTCCACACGTTACTCTTCCTTCCAGCATATTTCACTTTTAAATCTCTTGGAATCCAGTTTACTCCACACGCACAAGAAAGAAAAAATACGACCACGAAGACTTGGTAGCAATAAGCGTAAAAAAGGGAGAATTTCTTATAAACAGTTGGAATGAAAAGGAAAAGTTTGTAAAGTTTCTCGAAGGGAATGAAAGGAATGCCTAGTTTAAATAGAAACTTTCTGTAATTTATTTCGTACCCTTTACACTGAATGATATATGATTACTTGGTTTTCACGTAATAAAAAAGAATAAAAGCACGCCTCCACAATATTTGCGGTATCTTCCTGTTCTTAATAACGAATTCAGTATGATGTTCATACGTAACACAACGGACACATTGAGAACAACAGAAATTTTCCTTATCGTCGTTGGTTGTTCTACAGGTATATACTTTCAATTTGTATAAAAAGTACAGTAATGAGCAATAAATCGTCGTTGATGATGGACAACCTCTTATGTGAAAAAAATTAAATTTTATAAGAGGAAAAAAAACCCTTTTTTAAGTTATTAATGTACAGTTGGATAAGTTTAGTCATTCTAGACTTGCTTAATAGTATTAAATATTTAATGTAATATTTTTATAAAAGCACCTTACGAAAAGCTCCCATGTGGTTCTTATCACATACAAGATATTCTATCATCAATAAATTGTAAATGTGTGTTTTTTTTCTACTTTAAGCACAATTTCTAGTTTCCTTGAGAAATTTTCTTAGCAATCTAAAGAACAAACAAATTCTCTATTATTGGCACCAAAATCTAAAAATCGACAAGTCCGTTACATGAGGTCGCTCATCATCAACGACGAAATGAAAATATTTACCAAAAGTAGGGACTGATAACTCATGTTTTTTAACCATTCCCAACACCGGTGATACGTAATTAGTAGGGGGCGGATTTTGATGACGGGCATCGCCAAAAATGATCAATAAAATGCTCTTAAAATGCTTAAAAATGCCCTAAAATCAAAGAAAAATGACGTAAAATCTTATCAAAACCAGTTCGATGAACAACTCAATGTTGGATATATTACTGATGTACTCGAGGCTTCTTCCATTCATTTCAGTGAAGTGAACGTGCAAACGTTTGGTTTGCACTGTTTTTTGCCAGGAGATCTGTCTTTAGTTATCCCGAAATAGGCCGAATTGGCAATGGCGCTGATATACATCATAAGAATTACATACAACGGCTGTCAAAACAATTTCTGAGCGAACAAATAGAGTAGACTACTGAGTAATTCTGTGAAGAACATTTGTTGCATCTCTTAAATATTATTTGAAGCAAGTACAATTAAAAATGACATTAAAATTGATGAAATCAGCCAAACTTGCATTAAAAATGCCAGAAAAGGTAAAAAAATGCCTTACTAACCGAAATCGACAAAAAATGCAAAATAATGACCTATAAAATGCGTCATTTCTATTGGTACAACATAAAATGAATTTCTATACTAAACGGCATTGTTCTAAAGTGAAAAAGTGGCATATCATTAAAATCCGCCCCCTAGTAATTAGTGCTAAAAATAGCGAATCCACCCTGCTAGTAACTCCAGCGCCCAACTGCTGTCCTGTCATTCGAGCGGCGTAATCCCCTCCTAGAGGAACGTTAGCCTCAATTCGCCTAGAATCCCCGGGGGGCGGCGCCGAGACGCCGCAATCCGAGGCCACCACCCCCTGCCAGAGCCTCGCGGAGATCCCGCGAAGCGCGCGTCAGAGGTGTCGGGCGGGTTGCCTACAGCGCAAGGCGCGGAGCACGGCGACCGCCCCGCTGCCGCCGGGGAGATTATAAATTAATCTTCGGCACAGGCGCGCGCGGGCGCGGCAGCGGGCCGGAGCGCGGCGGGGTGAGGAATGGGGGGGGGTGAGCGCTGTCATAGGAGGGGAGGCGGGAAACGGGTGGAGGAGAGGGGGCGGGAGGCGCAATCGATAGGGGTCGCGGCAGCCACACCTGCACGCCGCTGCTTGTCCCGCTGCCGCAGACGCCCCGCCCCGCCCGCGTGTCTTCCCGTGTTCTGGGCTGCAGAGGTTTGCTAAGGGAATGCTGCAGAGGCCTGTAAAAGCACGGGGTGAACGTACATTTCTGGCTCTTTTTTGGATGTTGAGTTTGCTCGCCGATGACCTAGATGGGTGATGAGTCAGATCGTGCGTTGAGTTGTAAAATGTTGAGCAGGGTCGGGTCGGGTGTTGAGCAGGGTCGGGCGTTGAGCAGGTTCGGGCGTTGAGCAGGTTCGAGCGTTGAGCAGGGTCGGGCGTTGAGCAGTGTCGGGCGTTGAGCAGGGTCGGGCGTTGAGCAGGGTCGGGCGTTGAGCAGGGTCGGGCGTTGAGCAGGGTCGGGCGTTGAGCAGGGTCGGGCGTTGAGCAGGTTCGGGCGTTGAGCAGGGTCGGGCGCTGAGCAGGGTCGGGCGATGAGCAGGGTCGGGCGATGAGCAGGGTCGGGCGATGAGCAGGGTCGGGCGTTGAGCAGGGTCGGGCGTTGAGCAGATCGGAGATTGTATGCAGGATATTGTGTTGATCTTGTTGTCTGTTAGTCTTCCTTGCGAACAGAACATTGTGTTTTAACATTTTTGTGTAAACCGTTAGTTAAAATTTCTTGAATCATTATATGCTAGTTAAAAAACATGGTAGATATAATTAAACTTTTTTGGTATAAATTGCATCAAAGTCAAAATTTGCAATAACAAAAAATAGGTATTTACAAAATCTAACAAAAAATTTCAGAACGTTTATATTTCTGAAGAATGGTTGTTTTGAATAAAGTGAGGCGATTGAGGCGATTTAGGTGAATACAGTCCAGGAAAAAGTGAAAAAAGGCGCATGGGAGAAAATATTTTGGGGAACGTAAAAGCTCGAAGCGCTTGCAGTGATAAAAAGAAATAACCCCTATGTGACTCAACAGTATCTCCTCTCAAAGCAAAATCTTCAACAATGATTTTTCACGAGCCGTTTCCAGGAATACACAACGCAGAATGAAAACTCATTCATCCAATTTACTCGTTTTGCCTGAGCAAGTTTTTCATATAACGCTTAGAATACCATGTTTAACAGTAAGATCCGATAATTCAATAGCCGAAAAAAATTAGGTTCACAGTTCAGTTCACTTAACCTTTATTGGAGTTCGAAGTATCGACGGAAAACAGAATCGTTCAGGTTGTATTTTCTCCTTCCAGCGGAACAATCCAGAATTAGTGACGTGGAAGGAGAGCAGATCAAGTGTAATGATTTAATTGATTCGCTGAAACGGATCAAAGAGCAAATTTCTTCTAAAAAGACTTTCAAACAGGTCGAATATATTTAGTTTTTATCTGAGTCTTGAAATCTCTTGGCCAGCTGTGAAAGATTGCTAGTTAATCAGGTTTTAAATCTTTAAATCCCAACTGCTATCTTATGACGTTTTTCCCTTAAGTTGTATTGTGTACATAGTGTTTCTTAGCCAACGTTAATCTGAAGGTCGCGTTTGATTTTCGTAGGTAAAATGATGAATTATGTTTTATGATGAATGATGAGTTACGGTTTTATAGAATAATGGATTTATTGCCTTCAACGTCACAACTAGAAAATTTCAACCCTTAGAATCCTATTTTCACGCCGCTGCTATTTTTTTAACATTAGAGACTACATTAAATCCAATCGAGCAATGGTTTGTTTCGACACATCACTTACGAAGGAAAATGTGTAGATCGAAATCTCCTTTGACTTCCCCATCCCCAGGAATCTCCGTTGACTCAAACCGAAAGTCAGATCTGTGCACATTCCCACCGGTTGGGGAAGATGGGTGGTATGGGAAGGAAATAAATAGGATAGATTCCCACCGGTTGGGGAAGATGGGTGGTATGGGAAGGAAATAAATAGGATAGATTCCCACCGGTTGGGGAAAATGGGTGGTATGGGAAGGAAATAAATAGGATAGATTCCCACCGGTTGGGGAAGATGGGTGGTATGGGAAGGAAATAAATAGGATAGATTCCCACCGGTTGGGGAAGATGGGTGGTATGGGAAGGAAATAAATAGGATAGATTCCCACCGGTTGGGGAAAATGGGTGGTATGGGAAGGAAATAAATAGGATAGATTCCCACCGGTTGGGGAAGATGGGTGGTATGAAAAGGAAATAAATAGGATAGAATCCCACCGGTTGGGGAAGATGGGTGGTATGGGAAGGAGATAAACAGGATAGATTGCACGAAGGTTCTGACAAGTTCTGTTCACGTTCCTGCTGAATTATTTGCATGAAAGTGGACAGGAAAATATTAGGTAACTAAAGCTACGAACTGAATTCCATCAGGCAATCCTACTCAACAAATCAAGGAAATGTTCAACAAAACAAGGAAATTCTTTCTTGCCCGACCGGCATAAATATGTGATCCCCCAATTACCTGCAATGTCGATACTTTGATGTTGCCTTAACTCTACCTACGCTGTTTAGTGATTAGCAATGCTTAGGCCTATTATTACCAACTCCTTCCACCTAATGTATCCTCACTGCCTTCTAGAGTTAAAAGAACTAACCACTACTTTACTGCAAATATTATATTGTAAAATATGATGCAGAGTTTTTTATCGCCCGAACCCATAAGCAAACGCTAAATTGATTAACTGTTCTATTTTTTCGTGTTTCCGGACGCATCAATTGATATGGTAAACATTTCCGTAAATGTAGTGCATATTATCTGTTAACCAGAGAAATGACGGTGGCAACGATGGATTAAGTTTTCTCCGCCAGCGGGGCAACTTCGCAGACGAGACAAGCTCTTAAGCTCCTGACTGATCACCCAGCATGTGCCGTTGAGTAGTGCGCGTGTGTATATAAAAAAGGATGGGCAATGATGAAAGGGTGATCAATTTGTTAAGGCCGGCAATCGGGTATCCGCTTGGCATTGTTCGGAGAAACCTTAGAAAACTACCGATGAGAGTAGCCGCCTTGCAGAATCTTCCTCCAAAGATCGGCATAAATGGTACAGTTAATTACCATCGGCACGATTTTGATCGTTGAACCAGTTTCCTAAATTTGTCCTCACAACCATTCCAGCTAAAAGAAAAGAGTAACGACTAGTATTACATTACAGAACATGTCCTGGGCTTCCCCTCTGGGATCTAATGCGGTCGACGAACGTCGGAGGGTAGAGCGAAGTGTCAGAGGCCGTCTCAAAATTCAGTAATTAACCGAAATAAATTTCGGCGGCGAGGAGTGGGGGCGCAGCGGGCGGCTGGTGCGCGAGGCGGCTTCAAGGGAGCGCGCGAGGCGGGGAACGCCGGAGAGCACGCGAGGCCGACGGCTCGCCGGAGCGAAAAAGCTGGACGCGCACAGGGACCCGACAGCTCGCACGAACTCTCAGGGCAGCAGCGGCGGCAAACGAAATGGTGAAATATGAGAATGACCAAGTTGGAAGAAAAAGAAGAAATATTTGAATTAAACATGATCTAAATTTGCATTTTAATCCATTTCGCAATTATAAAATGTTTTAGCATTAATAACAAATAATAATAATAATAACAAATGAATAAAAATAATAATCAATAATAAATAATAATAATGTGCGAAAAAAGCTGTTAAACAAAGACACAATACGATTTTCAATAAAGTAGAACGCACACTACTTAAGAACAAATAAAATATTCTTGTATATGCCTACAATATATTAAATATTTTAACAAAAACAAATCTTCATAAATACTGGAGAAATGTCGTACTACATATTCATACAACAGTTACTACTTGTACATACCAGGAAAATGAATTGCAAATATTAAATGGGGGCAGCCTCTTCCTTGGAACTTTGCTGCCTTATTACGTCCGAGATGTCGAAAGCTGTATCGCAAGAGAATCTTGCCAGTGATCTCAAAATGTAAACAGCCGAATAACACAATGGAATATTTACATTTTTTAGTCAAAATCAAAACTCCTTCACTGTTTTTGTGGATTTTCCGCGAGTTTTTTTGGGCATCTAATGAAACTACAGACATCTCTTACATGGACGGAGGTTGTCTGTTTCTTCTTTTTCTTTTTCGTTTTGTGCGCCAATTGGAAATTAAAAATATCGATTATTATTATTATTATTATTATTATTATTATTATTATTATAAGGGTAATGAAAAAACTAACTTTAAATTAGCAATATATTCTAAACCATATACAACGCATCCATAAATACTCTCAATATATGCTGTCACGACACATAATCAAATTTAAGTTTTTAATGACATTTTATATCTTCGAAACATTTCGACCAAAACGTGAAGGACCTTCCATCCTAGTATTGTGATGATACCTAAGAAGATCATTATTCTTTCCAGACGAGCTTATACATTATTAGCAAGGGCTTGATGATCAGATAATCTACCACTTTTCCAGACGTTAAACAATACTTCAAATTGATACTTTATATAAATAATGATGCCTTTAGAATAAATATTCTATTCTTCATGTATTGATGTTTGATACGAGATGCTGTTTGAGAGAGATACTGTTTCAATAAAATAAAGTTGAAGTCAAAAATAAAACGAAAGATTTCAGAAAATTTATTTATCCAGATTTATAGAGGTGTAGTATAAAGTTCAAAATACTTTCCTTGAGTGCATGGACCCAACTCAATCTTCGTAAGGCGTGAAGGTCTACGTTTGAGAGCCAAATATAATGGATTTTCCACACGAAAGTTAGATGTTAGTGAACTATTAGTGAACTATTAGTGTACTATTAGTGCACTATTAGTGTACTACTGTACAGTAAAAAGCTAGCGAGTACCATTGCCAGAATGAGATTTGGTGGATACTTTTGCCGGTCGTTCAATTCGAGGCGGAAGTCCTACTTGAGGATCAAGCATCGGGTTGAACTCCACCTTCCTTCATGATTAAAAAAATGACTTCTTCACTGCGGGTACGCTGACGTCGGGCCATTAGGACTGTAAAAAATATGTCAAGAAAAAAATAATAAAGAAAGAGTTTGCCATAGACTTCACAACAATCGGAATAACGAGCAACCTTCGCCTGTAGTCAGGAACTAGT
This sequence comes from Teleogryllus occipitalis, assembly GCA_011170035.1. Classification (NCBI taxonomy): domain Eukaryota; kingdom Metazoa; phylum Arthropoda; class Insecta; order Orthoptera; family Gryllidae; genus Teleogryllus; species Teleogryllus occipitalis. The sequence continues at coordinate 1,255 of BLKR01016648.1, read as the reverse complement.
GCTGGGAAACACAGGCGTCGACCAATGGTAAAGGAATTACGCCAACTCACACTCGGAAGTCACTCTTGTGACGTCAGAGACACGTCATAAGGTCGCCACAGGTTCCGCTACGTGGGCCGAGGCAGAGAGGATCGTTTGCATAAAATTTACATCCATGCACCAAGGGAATCCTTCGTAAAATTGTGGCCGTGTTCACACCTCTACCTGCACGCAGTTCTGCCTCTCCGAAGCAAGGTGTTTTTCGTGTGTGTAATACGTCACGGGTGTTATCTGTGACTCGAAATGATATACACGCCAACTAGGAAGCGTGAACCTCTAGTCAACAGGCCAACACGAAACATTCCATGCCAGCAATTTGTGAACGTCTAATCGTTCTTCCAACGAGGATTCTTTAAGTTTGCAGACAAATATTCATTCAAATATCTGTAATACCCATATTCATAACCACTTACAAATCGACACCTGGCGGTTCTCAAGTAAACACGTTTCCTCATTGGTTTGTAGCACTATTTTTGTCGAAACTCATTCGGACGAGACCTGACATAGAAGTCCTTTTGAAAAAGTCAACGTTCGGATGTCAAAAGCTTGCTCTCATCCTGACAGCACACACGTATTTTTCTTCTCCTTTTCAACGCTCGAGCTGCAAAAATGACGTGAACGTGCGCGGAACACGTTAGCTCCGGCGCGGCGCCTAGCGCAACGGAGACGGCGATGGGGGCGGCGGCGGAGGGGGGAAGCGAAATGTCGTGACGCTTCAACAGAGAAGTCCCCGAAAATGAAGTACGTGAGAAAACACGTCAAAAAAGCAGCCGCCGACGCAAACAGAACCCCCGCGCGCGCTGGCGGGCGGTATCTCAATGAAACGCGCTCGGAATAACAAAGGGGGTCGGGGGGGGGGGCTTCGGCGAATGGGAACTTCGGAGGTCGGCAGGGGAAGGGGAAGGTAGTGAGGAAGGCGGAGAGCGGAGAACTAGGGATGCACGATTCTGAATCGATTCTTAAAAAAATCGAATATTTTAGCTGAAGAAAGGAATCGTCTTTCACCTGACCCCCTATAGTTATTTATGAGTTCCTTGTCATCAAAAGAGTGGCAAATAGATATACTAGCTAAACCAGAGGAAATCATAGTATTAGTTATAATTAAAGTTTCATTTTGTAAGGGAAAGGGCGCTTACGGACAGGGCAACTAATCGAATCATTCCGCATACAGATTCTGCATACTTGTAAACATCAAAAGATGCTTAATATTTTTATA